>JXSR01S005224.1:271371-287218 GCA_000969725.1 Ophiothrix spiculata
TTTGTAAACTGCTCTAAGTAATTTTATTTAATATTCACCATAAATGGTTTCCTTAACTAACTATAACCGCATATTTTACTGTGTCGTACTCATGAACATATTTGTATATGATAATAGGAGTGGGCTATAGAGGGTCATATTTAGGTCATAGTTTCAGAACATGCTCATCACACCTTAATTTGATGAGCTGATGGGTACCGACACCAAATCTGAAAAAAAAATCGAAAAAAGTGCGAATTTCGGAATGCTTTGGCCGAAAAATCCAAGATGGCCGCCAGCAGTCTTAAAAATCCAATGTTTTTATCATTTTCTTGCACTTTTAATTGTATTTTCCTGCCATAATGAACTTCAGATTATGAAAGCAATGTCCAGAAATCTATTGATGAAGGTTTTGTAAAATTTGGATATTTTCTTTTCGCAAAACGGACATTTTTGCTCAAAATTTTGCATGAGGGCGCATTCCATCGTTACTCGCAAGTTGTCACTCGCTACTTCTTTAAAAGCATTCAAAATTGTAAACAATCATTACATTGATGCACCCAAGAAATATGAACTGTCTACTACAAATAGTTTGGTCGCAGTGTCAATTTTTGTGTTAAAAACCAGTCTCAGTCAAAATACATGGTAAAAAAGTTCGTTGACCCATACAGTATTTCAATTAAGCTTCGAAACGGCATTTGAGAAACACAAAAAAAGAGTACTGTATGAAAACCGTTTGAGCTAGAATGTTCAAATTTCCTGTGTGTGTCAAAATAATTATTTACTTCCATTGTAGGGGCTCAAAAACCTCCAATGTTTGAAAACGACCGAGTATTAATGAAAAGCGCCCTCGCACTCAATTTTGACCAGAAATGACTGTTTCTCAGAAACAAAAAGTGCAAATTTAACAAAACCTTCAAAAATGGATTCCTTGTGATCCTTTACACCATTAAACATGTTCTATGAAGTAAAATAGTGAAAATTGAGATATAAAATTACAAGATACTGGATTTTTTGCTCAAATTGCGATCAATTTTATTTTGTCGCAATTTTGGCCAAAGCAGTCCGAAATTTTTGATTTTGATTTTTTTGTTTGTTGATTTGTGGTCAGTAGCCACCAACTCATCAAATTAAGGTGTGATGAGCATGTTCTGAAACTATGACCCTCTATAGCCCACCCCTAAATTGATAAGGTACTTTATTGGCAGTTTTTTTTTTCTGAAATTCTCCCGAAACATAATGATTGAGGTTTTACACGAAATCTTCTTTAAAACCAAAAGCTATGTACCCGACTAGCAGCCTTTGATGCAATAACTCAATAATCAACCTCGTTTTGTCAACTTTTATCACTCCAGATCATTTATTGTTCGCTTTCGAAAGAACGGTTATGTCTTTAAAACTATAATGCACAAAATACCCAAAATTGCTCACAAATTTAGAATCAACATCGGAGCAAATCATAACTGTCTGTTTTCTGTATTAATCACAAAGTATCAAAGCATTTGTGATTTCATAATGAAAAGCGGTCATTATAATTAAAATCTCGTTTGAAGAATAATGTTGCTTTTATTCTAAGCATTCCTTAGGGGCGCACCATTAGATTTTCAGGGGGAGCAGGAAGTTGGGTTCGGGGTTGAACTTTTTTTTTCGCGCCCCATCGAGGGCGAATTTTTTCTCCTGGAAATTACTGTTTTTCTGCCTATTCCATGTTTAGGGGGGGACTTTTTTTTTCGTCTGCCTTTGGAGGGGGAATTTTTTTTCCCCAAAAACTTCCTGCTCCTCCCTGGAAATCTAATGGTGCGCCCCTTCGCAAGGAAGCTAATGGAAAACTAATTACGTATAAATGCGCGATGTTACACTTATGACGCCGTCGGGTTAATCTGAATCCCCACGTAGCATTATGCCTGTAGCTAGTAAGTTACTTGAAGCAACATTATCTGAATATTTGTAATGAAACATATCACGTTATAATCATGAAGAACACGGGAAGGGGAAAATCAAAATCGTTCAAGATAATTTTATAATATTGAATGGCTTTGAAGGTGATTCAAGAAAATGTTGTATGAGTTAAGTTAAAAAATACTGCACGAGTCAAAGACGAGTGCAATATCTTTTTAGCGAGTACAATATTTTCTTTTATCATTTAGTGTACATGAATTCTGTAATCTCATTGGTCAAACACGTCTTAAACAAATCCTGTATTCATGGTTTTCAGATTTGAAAATAAACAAAACCCTCAATATTATTATTTATATCAGGCGTTTGAAAAAAAAAATAATTGTCATCAAATCATTTTCCTTCCTTCAGTTCAAATATTCTTGAAGAGGTGTCTGAAAGTGTACAATATATTTTAGAATATTGTACGCATCCTGGTACTTTCGTAAGAAATATGCAATACACAGTTTTATAGTATTGTACAAAAGCCTGATATAAAAAATAATGATGGATATTTCAACATCATTAATTATTCTGCGTTCATAAGTAAATGGGTTTAGGCTTCAAAAATGTCAAAACAAATAGAAAAAAGCCATTTCATATTTTTTTCTTGGATTTCAACATTGTTGTATCACAATAGAGTTCACAAGGTACATGTACATCATATACTGCCGGTGTAATGAAACACAGGGTCCGTGTGCAGTTAGACCCGAACTCCTGGTTGTGGGAGACACTCAGTCTCATTGCACCTGCAGTACAATACATTATGATGCAAAGTTACTAAAACATTGATAATTCTTCCATCATATGATCGAATATAACATTATCCATTGTACTTAAGAGGCATTTATGTTATTATATGCGAGACCGACCTTGCTATGTTTCAACAGTGTTTGAGAATAGGAAACAAATTGAAACAAAACAATTCAAAAGTGAATTGAAATTTTTTAATAATATTGCTCTTTGTTAGATCTATCACTTCTTCAAACCATTAGTTAATATAAAAAGCCCCTTTTTCATCAAATGCTAAATAACGTTAGTACTGACAAGAATGACAACTCATTAATTTTATTTGATATACTCATCATATCTTACGGTGTCACACACATGAACATATTTGTATATGATACGTCACTTTATCGATGGTTGTTTCCATTTAATCCTACCAGCCATAATTTTGAGGCGTTTCACGGAATCTTCTTTGAAATCCAGAGCTACTTACACCGACTAGCAGCGTGTAATGCAATAACAATCTGGAGGGAAAACTCAATAATTAACTCACATTGTCAATTTTTATCGCTCCATATCCTTTATTGTTCGCTTTCGTATCATCTTGCTCACTGAAGGATGATTTCACGGGAATTAAGTGTCATGTTAGGTTAGCTAGACATGGTTATATGAAAAATAAATGTAATTAAAGTTGTCTTCTGGTATACATTGTTTCTAGAAAACGTGATAAGAACTCTCTTTTATTACATTTATAAACATATAAAATTATCTGTTTTTGATACAAAACAATTGCCATGTATACTACTAGGTTTTTTCCCCCGATTGCGCCGGGGATTGCGCATTCTAGTAGTACTATAGTAACCATCAAATAAGAATAGTATTGTGCACGTACATCATGCAGGATACATTGCCCTGCTATTTGCGCTTCTATAAAACGTGATAAGAACTCTCTTTTATCAAAATCCATTGAATAAGGGGTTCATGGTTTCCACAACAATGCACCTTTATGATAGTTATAACTGTATTAGAGACCCCAAACCCGTCATTTTATACTTTTTCTACAAAGTATGCACACGTTCCATAAAAACAGATTCCCTTAGAATGGGTATAATTGCGTTCAGGCACAACAGTTGTAACCACTTGTTTCACTTAGGAAGAAAACATGATTCTAATGAAGGTTGGAAGAAATAAGCAAGCAAACAAACCAAACTACTAACGCTTATGACTTGACACAATATGCAAACTAAGTGAGACGATTCTGTGTTGCATACCTAATACCAACGATGAATCCAATCCACAAAGGAAAGTGAATTGGAATTAAATCTTAATTCATGTACACTATCTATATGTAGGTTGTGCAATACAACGGAATTTTGTTGCTCTGAATAAAATTCTTCAAAAGGAATGTTAGGGCACCCGGACAAGTACATCATACTAGATATCAGCAAATTGACCTGTCATTTACATCTAGAAAACACGATAAGCTCTCTTTATTGCAAAAAATCCATTCAATAACACAAATCTTAAAGAGTGTAAGTCTCTTACACTTTAAGAGATGTATCAATTTGTTATTTAAAACCCTACATATCCAATAGAGAATACACGATATTGAAAACTAAGATAGCAGGATTGTTGCTTTATCCAGAGCAATTACATAGAGTGTGGGTGATACCAGAGTGTTCGGCAAATAGAAGAGTATATCCCTTGGGTGGACCTATAGGAAGTTTGAATTGGTGTGTAGGTTATGTAAGCGCAACAAATGGAATATAATTATGTCAGACTTGAATTTCCTTCAAAGTCTTAACGATAGTGTTTACAGTTTTAGGTGAAAGGGGGATTAAATATGCGCCCTGTCATTTGAATGTAACTTGCACAATTTCTACAAAATGAAGTTATAACTACGTTTGAGACCCAACATTTCCATTTGTCTTAACAGGGAAAATATCTTGAGGCTCAAATAAAGTTAGCACATGGAGAACACTATCACTAATGACTTGACACAATCCCGGGGAAACAATCCAGTAATCGAGTGTCAGAGTTTTGTGTTGCATAATACCAGCAAAAGAACAACGATAAATCACATTCACAAACCTTAAGAATGACATGTGGTGAAGCACATTGAAACTTGAGTAGAACGGGCAAAACAAAAAAAAAAGCAAAAACCACCCAATTTTGTTTCTCCGAAAAAAAAATATTAAAAATTGAATGTTGATGTGTTAGTACTATGCAACATATCAACATTTGCCCTGCCATTTGTTTTTAGAAGGCGCGATAAGAACACGCGTTTGTGAAAATCCATTGAATAAGGTAAAATCTCACAGGGTTTAGGAGATATAACAACGTATTATCTAAAACCCTATAGATACAATATGGTACACACAATATTGAATACTGAAAAAGCAGTATGTAAATCCTATGTAATTACAAAGAGTATGTTGGTAATATCGCAGTGTTCTTAACTAGAGAGAGAAATCCCTCGGGTGGATACTTTAGGAGGGTTGAATTGGTGGGTTCATTTTGCATATATGATGAAAACTCCCATACATATTTAGACTAGCTTGTATCTGAAAATATGTTGATATAACACCGAAGAAAATTATGTTATAATCGTACATGTATAACTATATTTCTTTAAAATAAAAACAAAAATACCCAAAACAGCTCACACATTTAGAATCAACAAGAAATCAAACCAGTATAATTATAATGCATTTTGCATCTGTGTAAATAGTTTACATAATTACATCTTCTTTTTGTCTTTCTTTTATAAGTAAACTATCACAATATGTTTATAATACATGTGTTTTAAAAACTTACACCAAAACAAAAACCATGTAATTATTAGACGGTTATCTTGTTACACACATTTAATACTCAATAATAATTTCAACAATATGAACACATTCGTTCTTTAATATATAGACGCGGCCGGTGCTTCGTTTCAAACGAGATATTTTTTATGATTATATTTTTACCCGATTAGAAGGAGGCATAATGTAATGTGATGAATCTCGTCAGGATTTTTCCTTTATGACATGTTTTCATATCTAAACAACAACTGTTAGTTCAATTGTAAGGTCTGAAGTGATTTTATATTCAGTTTGTTAACATTGAGAATAAAAAGAAATGCAAATCAGTATTTTAAAAACTAGGGAAACAAAATATGAGTTGTCATAAGTTTCATAATGCTTAAAATAGAAACACACTTGACTCAACAAGATCTAGAAACAGGCAAGTTAGATTGCCAACTTCCGGATGTTTATGTTCAATTTGCATCTTTAATGTTGCTATTTGGTTAGCATAGTTGATGAGGGGAATACTAAAATATATGGATGCCCTGTTTTCTTCAAATGCGCTACGCTTGTTTATATTATGTCTATGTTGTAATAGTAAAGTCAATATTATTCGTACGATTTTAGGGTCAATTTGTCTTTTATAAAATTGTACAGGGTGGATCAAAAAACTTAGAACCCAAGTTCAAGGTCACTTTTCAGACAGTAAGTGTACCTAAATCAAATTGAATTTGCAAAGGAATTGCTGTCAATTTCTTTTAAACCATCCCTGAAAGTTTAAGCAATTTGCATCGTAAGGTCTTAAGATACAGCTCATTATGTAAACATTTGAAGTTGATAGAGGTACAATTACTAAGTAAAATAGAACTTTGAACTTGTGTTTAGGTTTTTTTGAACCACCCTGTATTTGTGTTCTACATGTATATTGAACGAAGCACGTTGAATGAATTTTATCTGATACAGAACATCAACGATAACCGTGTCCTTTGATAATGATACTATACACGATCATGAATCATGGTGTTCCAGATTTTAGAAACAGACAATAAAAGACATTCATTCTGTCTTTTCTAGAACCAATTAGTTTATTTGTAAACCGTATACATCTAACAACTTTCACAATATAACACTAAAAGACTGTATATCTTTCAAATGTCCTTTGACACAGTTTCCATTTTGTTTATCAATCCTTTAACATTAGACGTGATAGTATGGGGATTTTTTTTTTGATTCTTCCCGGAAGTCACTTTGTGTTGAAATTTTTTTTAGACCTTTAGTGTTGGAGCAACGCACACATAAAACACGTGGTCAAAATTTAGTGCTTGGTATGCGCTGGTAAAATCAGTTGCGTATCTATTCGATAATTATATCCACACTGATAAAATCCAATCATAAGGTGTAATCCCATAGGATATAGAGGTAAAGGAACGTATTATCTTAAATCGTACACACGATAATGAAATCGAAGAGGCGGGATTGTTATTGTATGTAAACCCTATGCAATTACATAGGGTGTGTTGGTGATACCACATTGTTCTTCATATCGACATGGAGATTCTTCAACGGATTTTATTTGAAATTGGTATGCAGGGTAGATTACTGCACCAAAATATTGTAGACAATTACACCAAATCATAAATTTGATGTTGCTTCCTTTGTTAAGTGTTGTAGTATTACGTTAAGTTACACCATGTTCTTCTGCAAAGACACCAATCTATGGCATGCTTTACATTTGAATCCTTGGTTGAATATGGATTAACGCAAATTTCACTAAAATATACAACACGTTTGACTTTGACTTTCTACTCATCTTTATTAGATGAATTCTCTGTATGTCAAAAGTAGTTAATTATAATAGTTTACGGGGTTTGACGCTCCACTTTTGTTTCATGTGAATGCTATTTTCTTGATATACTTTCTGTACGTATTTTTATATGAATGCCTTTTCTTGAAATACTTTCTATACTAGTACTAGTATGGTATTTTGCAGTTACAAGTCGCATGTGGCATTCCTCTTTAAGTTTTGTGTTGAAATTTCGGTTTCACGTCAATATTTGATAGATTGCATAATTTAATGTTCCAAAAATGTTAATAAAATATTGAGTACCTAGCTCGAAAATAGCAAACGTTTTTAATAATGTAAAAAAACAAAAACTGCCCATAATGTGTGTTTTTTATTCAGTGTGTGTTGCATTGTACAAGAAATTTAAAGTATGTGATGCAATATACAAGACATTTAAAGCACCATATTATGTGACATAGTTCTTTCCTTTTGTCAATAATGACATAGATTTTGTTCTGGAGTGTTTGCGGCAGTACGTAGTTGAGTACCGGTTTCCGCAATTCCTTCCGCGCTCTTAATATTGTTTTTCGTGTATCACTACGTGGGACTATATACAATTCATTGCCATGCAAAAGGTTAAGTGTATGCAAACATCCTATTTTTGTTTCATGCTGATATCAGTCAAGTACCCGGGGCCGGGTACCACACAACTTGAATTCAATCCATTACGGTATATACTCATGAATGCAAATAAATGAACGTGTGTTTTGACGTAATCACCAATATGTTGTCGCGCAACTTGTAACGAGCAATAATATCTATATGTTAAAAAACTCATATGACACGTTTTATTGTTCATTTTACCATCTGTACACGTTTGATAATGTTTTTATAAAAATAAAAAGCAAGGTAACTCATGTTTTAGAGCTACGAACATGACTATGCGATTGGATTCAAAGTCATGTCAGTTTTTGTTATTTTCAATTTGCCATTGCAAAAATACCCAAGAAAATTCTATTGAGGATATTAAAACAGATAATTTTGTTTGTATATTTAAATTGTTCTTTATTTTTAATATTAGTATTGCGTCAAGTTTCTTGGCAATATCCTTTATCTGAAAAAAGTGAAGATCTATTATAGCTGAAATAATTATCACCAAAAAGTTCAAAGAATTGCCAAAAATTAGAATAACTACTAATCATGATTTAGGTATTATATTTGTGAGCATTTGTTCATATTTTGATATCTTTCGGCTTGACCTTTTGCCAGAACTGAAAAACAACGATTTGACTGAGATTTTGCAAAATATTTATTAATTCAGATCAACTGGAAGCTATTGGACACTCTTTTTTGGTTTGATGGCTACAATGCAATATCACTCCTCATCCAAGGAGCATTATCAGACCACCTGTTGGCTTGTTGATCAACGATGTAGAATAGTCACGTGAGAGATGAGATTTGTTACCAAGGCTAAAGATATCTTTAAAATAAATAAGTGAATGAAAACGACATTATCAGCTGCTAAATTTCAGATCAGAAATACTAAAATTGGCAATATATCCACTCAAGGAATCAGCCAGTGCCCTTTTTACCCTTTTTTCTTGGATTTCATGGATCAGAAGTTTTAGCAGAACACCTGTCAATCTAACTACAACGAAACGTGAATACAACAAAATATAAATGAAAGCAAAAGCCTAGTTTGCATAAATCAAGCATATGTTTAAATTTGTACTGGGCCGATTTATCAAGAGTATAATAAGATTTTGACGAGATCTTTAATAAATGTAATAAATAAAAAAAAGTGTTGAGGTATAAATAGTATATCTATGTACACAAAATGGCATACTCAAGTAGTGATTATGGTTATAGCAGAAGTAAGCTTTTTATCTTGTTGTCATTATTAAAAATCCGAGTCAACTATAGTCGAATATACTTCAGCCCACTCGTGTTGACTTTTGAATGTCTGTTTGTGCTTGTCATTTTGCAGGAAAGATGCTCTACAACATGTACACTGCGGTGCCTCATTAGATGTCTAAATGATCCCTATAATTATAGTGGTCGGATATCGAAATAAACTAATTTGAGGTCACGTGAAGTGATGAATCCAAAACATAAAATCTGCTACATTGTTCAATCCAAATTACTTGGTATTTATGCAGTGGCGTGCCCATGATTTTTTGAGTGGTGGGGCACAACCATCAGTTTCCCCCGAATGACCAGTGGCGGCGGAAGGTTACTATTTTAGAGGGAGCGGCTGGCCGGAGGAAAAATTATGTAACTTTGATCATGCGCGCGTAGCGCACGAAAACAATCTGTCAATTCAGCTAAAAAATGTCAACAAATCTTGAAATCCGCGCAATTTTTGACTGAATATTGACAAAATACCTGAAAATACGAGCGAAGCGCGAAATGTTTTCTTTTTCACATTAACAATTATCAGAAACAAAGGGAAATTCAAGGTCTCACAAAATGGATTTAGGGACATTTGTAGTATATTTCCGTTGTTGCGTTTTGAGCAGAATTGTTGAATAGTCGTGGGTTAAAATGCGTATGACACTAACTTGTGTTCTTGGAAGACACGTTCTTCGACTGCGATGAAAACTGGAGCAAAAATCTTGAACACAATAATGCTAACTGCGTGATAATATATGCGATTTTTTGGTCAAAATCGGTTTGTTATTATATGTAACACCTGGTGTCAAGTTAGTGATGTCCGAAGTTTATTATTACCATACGTCAAGACAAAAACACATCAAGATAAACCTGTTAGACAAAAATAGTCCCGAGGGACAACATTATTCTTACACTTTGCTACATAGAAATGAGGCTATGACATCACATTTCCGGACTGATGTACAAAGGAATCAGACAAAATGCTGATCCTTGTCTAGACCCAACGTATTTTCTTACAATATGATATGATGTTTACATGAGTTTTACTTTGATATATACATTAAGATGTCTCAGACGTGCTATCTTTTGATAATGGTCTCCCAAGGTCAAGTGTATTTTGGTTCTTTAAAACACATAAGACACTTGTATTTAGATAACATCCTACTTGTATTAAGATAATATCCGAGATGTTTTGAAATCTTTTAGAGACCTATGTGGTATGAGAAAAAAGGGAACCGGAAATTTTTTCATGACGTAAGGGTTAATGGTTAGTTGTCAGAACACAGTCTTGTATAATACATTAAGTTTATTTATTCTTGTTGCAACAGGAGGGTACTACGAGTATGTCAATATTCTCAAAAGGAAATCGTTGGTAATCTCAAATTGCGTTAGAGTTGAAAATAAATACATTACTCACATTAAATTACTGAAACAAAACTGAAGAACTGATAACATCTATAGTAAGCAAAATGAATTTAGAGGCATTGTTAGGAAATTTTAGAAGAAGAGGTCGAAGAGTTTTTTACGCGTTAGCAAAATTGACGAAGGAATAGTTTCGAACGATCAAAGTATGGAATAACTTTTTTTGAAATTTACATCTATTTCAAATTATAAATTTGCCATATTTTTATTTCAAACAATGAATTTATTGATCTGATCCTTATTTATGTCTTATCTTATGTCTACATGACACTTCTAGAATCACGTTGTCATCATCACGTCTTATTCTAGATCGTGTTTACACAACCTTAAGTCAACAATGAGGTGCCCAATGTAATCATGGTCGCCAAACAGTTCCCTAGACGCAAAGTTACACAATGGCAGGTGAATTTTAAGCAATGTACTTGAAATGTAGCACAGATGTGCCACATTGTCTCTAGTCGTTGAATCGGTCATGAATGGGGCAACACCAAGAAGCTTTGAGGACCAAGATCAGAGGTTTGAATTACACTGGCGGTCAGAAGTGTTTGCGCACGCTTAAATACGGGCAAAAACCTAATTATTATATCAAACGAACAAGACTCTTAAAAATCATGTTTTTTATCCAACTCGGAAACTAGCGCGTACTGGTGCGCGTGGACCAGGAACCTTAATCAGCTTTCAATTGAAAATGTAATCCGAATAAGGGAAGTGAACCAAACATTTTGTATTTTATTCATATATACTAATGATAATCTGTCTTTTTTCTTTTGTTTCTGTTCCATGCTTTGCCTATGCTGTAATGGATGAATGATCTACATAGGTAAGTAAAGCTGAACTATGTTTGTTATGCTTACAATAACTATCTGTTTAATCTTTCCATACGGTATATAAACTTATTATGCCTAGTATCATAAATATGAGACCCACTTCCTCCAATTTTTTGAAAACTGCTACACATTTCAACTTATACTTTAGTTTTTCAAAAGATAGACTTATTTATATGCCTACACTGTAAAAAAATAATAGAAAAATGACGAGAAAACATTGGGAACAAATTATCTGGGCTTACACGGACGAATGTACCATAAATGAACAAGTGTCTTCGCATAATCACCAATATGTTTTCGCGCAATGTAACGAGCAATAATATCTATATGTTAAAAAACTCATATGACACGTTTTATTGTTCATTTTACCATCTGTACACGTTTGATAATGTTCTTATAAAAATATTAAAATTAAAAAACTCATGTTTTCAGAGCTACGAGCATGACCATGATGACTATGCGATTGGATTTAAATAAAGTCAGTTTTGGTTATTTTAAATTTGCCATTGCAAAAATACCCAAGAAAATTCTATTGAAATACGATATTTAAATAAGAAATTTTGTTATTATAATAATAATAATAAATTATAATGTAACGGTGCTTATGAAGCGCCTAACACCGGAGTCTCCATGCGCTATACAAACATAAGAAAACTAAACAGTTACATACATAGACATAATATACAAAAATAAAGTTATACATACAAGCAGAAGCTTTTTGGAAAGAACGGTCACCATAAGTAGCAGTAGCTGTTGATGAAGACACAATCCTAAATTGAGAAGCAGAACGTAAATTTCGAGGTGGAATATACTTCTTAACAAGGTCCTGTAGATAAACCGGTGCTAATCCATGTAAAGATTTGTACGTTAAGACCAAAAGTTTGAACTTAATTAATACGGTATTCTACTGGCAACCAATGTAATTGTTGTAAGACATTATATAGTTATTATTTAGACATCACGATTGAAATCATTATTTCTTTTTAATATCAGTATCGTTTCTTATATTTGAGCAGTTTTTCATGTTTTGATACATTTTTCCTTCACCTTTGGGCCAAAATGAAAATCATGAAAACCAGAAATTTTTAACCCGGGCTAAAGATTTTTTTTTTCAAATAGTAAATCAATCCATATCTGAGCAGATGATTAGTTCACAATAAACGTCAACTTTTTTGGTTGGTTTTTAGCTTAGCGCATGTACGTTTACGGTACTTTCAAGATGCATTATGGGACATACGAAACTGTTCTATTATAGAAAATACTTATCTCCTTGTCAAGACAGGACTATTCAAGTATTTTATTACAATATGACAATATTTACATGATTTTTGTTTTGATGTATATTAAAATGTCTCCGACTTTCTATCTCCTGATAATGGTCTTCCAAGGTCATGTTTATTTTGTTTTTAAAACACAATATATATATATATATAGTCATTTCTTTATCTTGGTATGATTTGGATATTTTGAGACACTTTTCTTGAATGGAAATTATGAAATTCATTTTCCAGTATTTCAAACCTTAACTTGTTTTTAAATAAATACTTTTTTGTTTGTCTCTTGAACTATAAATATTCAAAATCAAACAAGAAGAAACACGAGAATCTATTCTTAATTGTAAATATATACCACATAACTACTCACTATAAGGTTTAATATTCAACTCATTTTTTTCACATTTATGATTTAATTTTAAACACATTCAAATGAACCTCGTATATTGGTGTCTACTTCATCATATTCATATAGAACATTTTTTCTTGAGCTATATATAGGTAAGCTTCAAAAATGTTACACTCGCAACGTTTGAAAAAGGAGCCTCAGCTGTCGATCAGGATAAGTACTGTGTTATATAGGCATTAATGGATAGTTGTTAGTGCTTTGTATACAGAAAGTTATTTATTCTTGTTGTACCAAGAGGATACAATGGGTATGTCAATATTTTCAAAATAATTTAGGATTTCATACATGTATATAAAATAAAAGCAATTACTCTCATCTTTTTAAACCGGGTGTGAAGAACTGGTAAACACTATAGTAAGCAGGAAGTAAGAAATGTGGACAGAAAAGCGGGCCAAAGGGTTCTTTTACGCGTCAACAAATATAGACGATGGAATAGTTTCGGAGTTCCGACCGACCAAAATATGAAATAACATTTTTGAAATTTACATCCATATTAAACTGCAAATTTGTCATCTATTTCAAACTATAAATGTATATGTTCTGTTCTGGTGTAAAATAATCGATATAAAATGTTTATGACATCATTAAATCACAGAAAACCAGATAATCTTTTTTCCCATAATTAAATAGAGTCCTTATAATACCATGCAGTATATTAAAATCTTAAGTGGTTATTTGTTTTTGTAAAGATTCAAATATCTCAATGTCTACAATGATCACACTTCTGGTATCACGTTGTCATCATCACGTCGCTCTTCTTGAACGTGTTTACACAACCGTAAGTCAACTATGCGGTGCCCAATGTAATCCTGGTCGCCAAACAGTTCCCTAGACGCAAAATTACACAATGGCGGTGAATTTTAAGCAATGTACTTGAACTATGTGCCACATTGGCTATACCCGAATCATTGATCAAGTAACTGGGGTGCCGCCAAGATGGTTTGAGGACCAAACCAGGGTTTGAATTAGATGATCAATTGAGCAGCAAATTACCTTTGCAATTATCTGTCTTGACTGCGAGGAAACGTGAATACAGTAATGTTCAGGCCAGGTAATGTTGATTGAAAAATATACGTGACAAGACATGTGATTTGTTCTGATCTTATTCTTGACACTTTGCCTTAATTCCGAGTCAAAGATATGTTTACTTAGATACTAAAATAACTGTCGTGGTCAAATAAATTCATGAGATACGACTGCTGCATGGAAATGAAGTCGTAACTATCAGACATGTATACGAACATACATTAAAGAAATATAATGTACTTGCCTCCTTGTCTAGACAGATATATCTCAATATATTTGTATACATTATTTGTTTTGATATACAATAAGTTATTTCATGCATTTTATTTTTGATAATTGTCTTCCAAGGCCATGGCTATTTCATTCTTTAAACCATTACATAAACATGAGATGCTTGCGCTTGTAAAACCAGATACTTTGACATTTTTGTAAAGATTTGGTAAAACAGAATGATAATTAGACACTGATACTTAAATTTTATCTAGTGGAAGACTTCATTTGCCATTTTTTCTTTTTGAATTTGAAATGAAATTAACTAGGCATAGGACGAAAATTCCCTTCTATATTTGTGCTACAAAACTTTATAAACAATTACTCAGTTTTTTAAAGTTTGCATTTGTGTCTTTAATCGATTTTATAAAAGTGAAAATATACCTCGTATTTGTAGTGTCTTCTTTATCAAGGGAATTTTGGGTCATAAATAGGTACACATTATGCTACACACGTTGCGTAGCATTAAGGAGCCTCAACCGTCTTTGAAATGTCGACTTTTATTTTCTTTGCTATAAGAAAGTACAGTGTAATGAGCATTATTAGGGGCGACTGTCAGAACACTGTCCTTTGTATACAGGAAGTTGATTTATTCTTGTTGTACAGGAGGCTATAAGGAGTATGTCAATATTCTTGAAAGGAAATCGTCGGGAATCACAAATTACTTTGGAGTTGAAAATAAAGACATCTATTTACTCCGGACGTGAAGGACTGAAAGGAGATGTAGTGAGTTGGTCTAACGTTAGAGACACTGTGAAGGGATTTAGACACACAGGGTCATCAATGAGTTCTTTAATGCCCAGTCTTTTACAAAACAACAACAACAACAAATAAAACAAACAAACAAACTTACAAATAAACAAACAAACAAATCGAAGGTGAATAATTTCATTACGAATTTACTCAATTTTTAAACTAATATTAAGTGTTATTTTCTTTTACTAATGTATTTCACAAAACCATTTGTATTTTAGAATGGCGTCGCTACTTTTCACAGAGCTTATAAATAAAGATATTTTCTACAGGTTTGATATAGATATTTTTCAATATGTACATGGCCAATTCTAGACACTCTAGAATCATGTCATCGTCATCACGTCGCCATTCTAGAACGTGTTTACACTATGCGTTGCCCAATGTAATCATAGGTGCCAAACAGTTCCCTTAACACAAAGGTACACAATGGCAGGTGAATTTTGATTTACTTACACCGATGTGCCACATTGTCTATACTATAGACAGACGATTCTTATAAGCCAAATCCTGGGGACGGACAGTCCCATATTTAGGAGTTGACTAGTATGTAAGGCTCAAGACCCCATCGCAGTTACCCGTAGACCCCATAGTTTTTTACAGATGTACGTGCTGTCATCAAAAGGTCTCACATAATTTAGTCACAGATCATGCTAATACACGTTTCAAGTACTATTGTACCTTAAATACTTTATTAAAATACTGAAAGATCAATTCTAATGCATCGATAGAAATGGTAAAATGTTTTTTTAACT
>JXSR01S005224.1:327608-346318 GCA_000969725.1 Ophiothrix spiculata
GCGCAAAATGAAGTTTCTGGCATTTACTGCTTATATGGGCTGGAAGGTCACAAATATGCTCTGTTGCTTCAAGGTCTCAATTCGTGATGTTTTTTCATATTGAAAAATTGATGTATGTTGATTTTCTACTTGTATTTGTTATTCTATCTTATATAAAATGTGTCCGTGAGTGTCGTATGATCGTGTATGCAGAATTCAATGGTAATAGTATTCCAAATTCATTTACAAACTAATCATTTAACAAGATAGCGTGCAGCCCATGGTATGTTTCTAGCATATCGTCTTTGTCATTGGTTATATACATGGAATGCATACATTATAAAATCTAACAATCTAGACAAATAAATGCTGCTAAACATCCACTTAATTGGGTCAAATTGTATATATGAATTATTTATATAAACGTACTTAACGTAAATCCCAAAATATCTCTCTATTTCACTCCAGTATAACATCGTAAACACTATTGAGTGCAGCTATGAATATGTAACAATTGCTAAATGCACTCTTTATATGTCAAAACAAATATCAAGTAACTTAATGATAACTTTTTACACTCATAATCTTAAATAACATTTAGGAGTGTATTTGCATAAATATGATATGGTTTGCATTTGGAGGTATTTCAATAATTGAAAGCTATAGAAATACATTACATTTTACAACACATACCCTTTCAGATTATGTAACATACCGTATTTCCTTAAACCATTTAACCCTCTTTATATAACATACCCGATGAATATGTAACAATTGCTAAATGCACTATTTGTATGTCAAAGTAAATATCAAATAATTTAATGATAACTTTATACACTCATAATCTTCAATAACATTTGCATAAATATGATATGGTTTGCATTGGAGGTATTTCAATAATTGAAAGCTATAGAAATACATTACATTTTACGACACTACCCTTTCAGATCATGTAGCAGAACTCCTTTACTATTACTTCCAGTACTGAATATGTAATATGCGTTTTATCACATCATGTTGGATCGAGGGATAGATAACCTCGGATGCAAGAAAAGGATCCGTCTTGTCATCTCAAATATCCTATGTTGCTTCAAGGTCTTAAAATGCGACGTTAATATTCAGGCCGAATGTTTTTAAAAGTAGGGTTTTTTATTCTTGATACATGGAGATAACATCTGTAAGTTAAATTGGACAAACTACAAATTCTGTTTAGACCAGATGCATGAATTTTGTTCTAGTTCCATGATAAAATCAAATGTAATTTCATTAATTTAAACCATACACAAACTCACCTACGTGACCTACGAAAATAAAACACATAAAAACTGTTGTTCGCAATCCTGAATACAAAAATGACAAAATTGAAAGGGAAACGTGACCATTTCGGCTTAGTTTGTGCTGTCGAATTTGGTTCTAAGTAAAGCGAAAACATCTTATTTACATCAGATACCGTATATGACTATATAGAACTTTATACAAATGTAGCAAAACATTCCAAATTTTTATGTATGGTATAAGAACAAATAAGAAGATTGAATGTGATTTATTCAATAAAATCAGTTCAGAAAGTTGAATATGTTGATGCAATTCATGTACTCATGTGGTAATATGTAAATCCAAGTGGTTTCATGTAAAAATAATTCCAAATACCACACATATATATTTCTATTTACCTTCACGTCTCATCATGTTTGTACTTGGTGTAATATGACACAACACTACTACATCTTTTCTGTGATATTACGCAACAAGGCTCTAGGTTAACTAGAACTGCTTGCTTTTTGTTGTGAAAAGTATTGGGTTTCCTCCGTCATTATATAGCCTGACCTTGAAGCATCGCTATCCAATTTGTTGTCGAACATGGTTTTGTTATTCTAGGTAAGTAAGATAACTTCCAACCTCGATGTAAGAGCGATTTATTTTGTGCAAAACGTGTTTAACGATATCTTGAATAATTTTGAATAAAACCTTAAAAAAAGCTTCCATTTTCAATCTGCAATTTAGAAATGAGCTAAAATAAGGAAAAAAACTAAATGTTTTAGATTCTTGAGATTACCATCTAGAGAACGTTTGTATTTTGTTTTCAATTGAGAACATTTCATTTTCTAAATGTAATTATTGGAAGTAAATACGGATTTTTTAAATTTAATATGTACCTCTATATCATATGTTTACAGTTTTGGAATCATTTGTAATCCGATCTGTGTACCCTGAGAACATTTATTGATCCGATTGCAGTGATTGTAAGAAAGACATGTAAAAGTAGTGATGCGCCATTTTTTAAAGCAATGTTTCTGCACAAGCCAAAATTATTTTTCATCATTCAAACCGGATTGATATATGTTAGATTGTTAAACCCTTTAAAACGATATTTTTGTTTCTTATTTCATTTTTGGTAATGTACCTTTACAGATCTGCTTCTAAATACGAGTAAATAGGCATTTCCGTGATAGAGATATATTTTTCTGGTAATTTTTGTTTAAATGAACCAATAAATATCTGTTTTATTCCATGAACGGGTGTTTAAAGACGTGATGTTTTCACTTTAAGAAGCTAATATTAACGATGTCTGTTTTATAAATTATCCATTTATCAGCATAATAAAGTAACCTTAAAGAAATTAAAAACTGACTACTAAAGCGTGCGTTTCATAACTTATTGCAGAGCATTGTTTATAGATTATAATATTGTCAGTTTCTCCTTAAATGTCGTTCATCATAAACCAAGTTATTCACAGATATCAATCATTATTTTATTCACGTCGATGCATGAAATTTAATGATAACATACGTTTAGCGGTTAAAGCTTGAAACCGCAATATTTTTAATGATTTTTCTTATCAGAATGATCCACTGCTCTGAGTTAATAATGCAAGTATTTGGCAAATTCGTCACGTCAGAACAACAGTTTTCAATTGTATTTTTAAAGCGTAGTTTGGATTTTTGGAAAAGTAAATGTCAAAGGTGCATTGAGTAATAAATATTTTTGACAAATTCAAACTTTTCTTTCATTTTTTTTTCTTGTCTTGTTCGCATTAAAACTAATTTTCTTTGTTTTGGTAGCACATGCATGAAATCAAAAAGTAATAGAAAATATATATGTCAAAAAAAACCCAACTTTCTTATGATTCTGACAATTAACATGTCTCATAACTACTAATAATATCAGATGCCCTTCGTCGACTTTTTCCATCTTGATCTGACTTAATTAATTCTTTCAATTATTGTAATATCTTCAAAAAAATTGTAAAAGTTCTTTAAAAGACATAACGATCTAAAAGAAAAATAGATGAACTTTCCCTTGCAGGTGTTTCAACAGAGTAAAATAAAATAGTAGCAATAAATAGCAGACTATATATATTAATAAAAGTTCATATCTTGCTGCTCTTGTGAAATGTCTTAGAATTTACGCATGTGATTAAGACTTTGTTAAAGTCGAAATATCAGGCCCCTTAACCATACTCTATAATCCTTGAAGTATGTAACAAGTAGCCGATTATTAATGATAGTCTGTCTTCTTTCTTTTGTTTCTGTTCCATGCTTTGCCTATGCTGTATTGCTGAATGATTAATAGGTAAGTAAATCTGAACTATGTTTGTTATCCTCACAATAACTATACTCTGTAAATCTAGAAGTATGCAACAAGCAGCCGATTCACGCACAAAAACCAATATGCCCATACGGGGAAGTAAATTAGTCCATATTTCTCGACTCATAAGAAGGTACCAAATATTCAAATAAACTTATTTACATTGTTTGTCCATGTATTAGCAACAAAATTAGCCCAAAATAATACCAAAATTATGAAGAATTCATGTAAAAATATATTAATACGCAGTGATTCGGCCTTAATCAATCCTAATCAATCAAGACTAGTCTCTTACACAATACAAAACCACCCGTTTACAATGTTGAAGAATACAAGGGATATGCTATGGATCTTGTAACAGAGTCTGATTTCTTGTTGCATACTTCAAGGTTTATAGAGTATAGAACTGACACAGATGCTGCTTAATAATAATTTTGTAAATATCACACTTTGCAAAAATGTAGAAACACGAAGCCATTAGCTTTAACTGTGAACATAAGTGTCGCTGTCTGATGCACCAGGTCTCATGAGACTCCCACACATCCTTCAAGCACATTCACTAGTCTATACAGGGTGTCCCAATAAAAATGCATCACTTTTGTTTTTGATCATATCTCAGAAATTAATTAACAAAAATTTAAACTTTTTCATAGTAATAAGTAATATAGTTTAGTCTTTATTCGGTGAAATTTTGAGCAAAATCCGTTCAGCCGTTCTTGAGAAAATTATAATTTTGTACGAAGACTCAATTTTAACCCATTCCAATGGGGTTTACCACAGTAACTCATATTTGCAACTATTATCAATCTGAAATGACCATGTCATCACAGTAGTAGGCCAACTCTAAATTAAAAATTCATTTCATTTATGGAAACACCTTTTCAGGAAAGTTACTACTACAAAACAACATCCACGACAACAATAACAACAGCAACAGAAAATTTTGAATTATTTTGAATAAACCTGATTTAAACTTGAAAGCTTGTCTGATCAATCACACTAGACTCCCTTCATCGTACGGAATTTAGAACGTCACATTGGAACAGGAACATGGTGATAATTAACACAAAGGTGCCTGGAAACTGATTGTGGACATGTGAAAAGCAGAGGTGCTTGAAATTTACTTAAAACAGTACCAAAATTATTCAACATGAGCTATCATGGACTAACATAAATTCCACTGTTCACGAGGAAGTGAATAACTGTTTTTACACGTGCAGAGGAAGAGACAGTCATAAAGATTTTCTTTTTTATGAAAAAAAGGCTTACAACTCAGAAAATACAAAAGATTTCTGAAATAGACTTTCCATCTAAGGAAATCTCTGCTTTGGTTAAGTTTTCTTGAGAAACCGTGAGCTCATTTTTTTTTCAATTTAACGCTGCAAGAGAGCAAAACCTACACATTGAATTACGATGCCACTTTCAGTGCTGAAAAAGATATCAAAATCATCTTTTAGCGTCTATGCCATATTTTGTGATCGTTTTTTGTCTGCTTTGCAAGTTTAAAATAAATGGATCAATAGTAACCAAAGATGTGTTTTATAATATGATAAACATGAGTTACTGAGGTAAACCCATTGGAATGGAGTAAAATTGAGTCTTCTTACACAATTCTCGTTTTCTCCAGAACGGTTCGACGGATTTTGCTCAAAATTTGTCCGATGAAAGACTAAGCTATACAAATTGTTATTAAGAAACAAGTTTTCATTTTTATATATCGGTTTCTGAGATATGACCAAAAACAAAAGTGATTTCCCATTTTTATTGGGACACCCTGTATACACAATTGGAAATATATGGGTTTTTGGCTAAAGTCGAATGAATTATTTTCAAGTAGGATATTCAATTGATAGCGAGGATGACTTAGTGATTTTTGAGCAATTCATACTATTCAACGACATACTACAAGTATGCCGAGTGTAAAAGGCAAATGCTACGATGATTTTTTTCCTATCCCTAGCGTCTAGAATCGTGTTTTTAGATCATTCCATCGAAAAGCTCTAGTGAGCCAAGAAACGTTGCATTCCATTTAATTTAGTTAAGGTTATAATGCATTTAAAACAACTGATTGTACGAATGAAACCGGAATTAGAATCCATCAACATGTTCAATTATCGTCCCATGTCGTTCTGATTTTAGCAACGTATTTCATTGTTTAGATGTAGCAATATGTGGAAATTAAGACGTTTACTTTAAAGTCATGTAGTTACACTATTACCAATTTGTGTCATGCCCCCCCCCCTTTTTTTTGTGTTTATCAGATATGAACGGTAGGTTACAAGTTCTATATATGTAAAGCTAATGGAATTCTTAAGCGATATTAAGGGATCATCTAGCAGAGCAGCTTAAAATGTTGAAATTCGATTTACTTCAGCAATGAAAATATACAAAAATTACTTAAACTGATAAATGCACAGTTTGTATTTCAAAGTAAATATCAAGTATAACCAGAAAAATAATGTAGGTGTGAACATAGTGAATTCGAAACTATTTCAATATGGTTGAAAGCTGTAGAAACAGCATTAATACATTTTGCAGCATTAACCTTTCGGATTATATAACATTTATATAGCTAAGACGTTTATTTTAAGAAACTTTGCTAAAGGCACTTCATGCTAATGTGTCTATCTAAATGTAACATGAAAGAACTTTGACATTTTTACATTTGTGGAGAGGAAGCCATAAGACTACTTGTATTCGCAAAGTTCTATTATGTCCATTTGCATATCCCGCGAGCACAGGAAAGGGGGTGTCAATCTTTTTCCATATCTTTTGATAAACAGTATTGCATGACGCAATACGTCTTTTTAGGAAGTAAATACTTTTTTAAATGCTAAGGCTTTTGATAATCATATAATAATATGCATCCATATTTCATGCCATTTAGTATTTGTCCTCAGGAAAATATATTATTCTCTCATATTCAAGAACCTCCACCAATTTAGTAATTGCAAAACGATTTTAAAGGAGAGTTTTCAGTAAGCGTTACAATTAAACACGTATTTGCTTTTTGGAACGCAATACGTTTGTTCATGTAAGATACCCGGGTAGACGTGCATTATACTTAAAGCACCTATGAATATTAAATAAAGACTTGTATAACATATTTTCAAATAGTGTTAAAGACTTGGAAACTACAGAAATTATCATTCTGTATATTCTTTGACTGTTCTGTGTAAAATAAACATCTTGATTATATATGTAGCATGTGTATTTTTAAAACTCTTTTTAAATAATTTTCTACACTTGGTATAATACGCTGCTTGGTATAGGATATAGATATATACAGTATCCTGGTGACTATCTAGGAATTTTTTTTTTGTTTCTCAAGTTTCCTGTACAATGCTAATGATTCAATGGTGACTTAATTTGTTACTATTTTAAAGTTATTTGATGAATGACATGTACCTTTCTGAGAGTTCCAAATGTATCAAGTATGTACCTACAGGGTACACTACACTAAATAACATTCGGCCTGATAAACTGGCGTCACTATCCGACGTTTCTAAAAATCGGCAAAATTGACTGCCCTCACCAAAATGAGGACCTCAAAAAGTGTAGAAGGGCAATATATATTTGGTGTTTATTTTGTTCTAATCATGGAGAGAGGATTGTTTAAAGTTGTTCTGATGCCATTTTTTTTATTTCCAGAGTACTTTGGTAAACTTTTAAGGCTTTTCCCAAAATGCATGAGATTCTGGAAATACAGAATGTGGCTTTCAGTGACGGGGGCTGTATACTGTATTACCACTCAACGCACGGTATCTCGAAAAAATTTGCCTTGATGGTATATATTTTTCATTATTTTTGGTTGAAAGAGATCATAATCAATTAAGAAAAGCCAGTGTTGAAGAAACCAGTTGCCTTATTAATGAGTTATCGGGTGTGTTTGGGAAGCCATTTTGTACAGTAATTCAATTGAGAGCTATTTTGTGGTGTGCCGCCTGATAGTTAGGCGTATTGCTGGCTTTATTGCAATTGAAAGCATTGTATAATAGACATCAGATAACAAGTTTCGACGCAAGTTCGTGTACACACTATCCTTTTCAAGATGTTCTATAGATAGAAACTAACGAATTGAAGTCGGCACGGTGAATACTGTTTACTAATGATGCTGCTTTACTAATGAATTTGAGGGTAATTTATTGACCTACATCCTGTTTGTGTAACTTGTAAATATGCCAAGATAGTTTACTCTTGTTATCAATGCTCGCTGGATATTTATCATTTTGCTCAAAGTTGTCATGAATTACGAAAGGCATACCTTTGTATTTTGTAAGCTTTCCCTTGAAAGTTTTGGAATTAAACATCTGTGACTGCTGAACATGTATAAGTCAGCATTGAAACAACCATTGTCGTGTTCAACACCCCCGTGAACACCATTAAATACGAATCCTGCAACCAAAATTTATACGATTTCTATTAGAGCTCCCTTAAAAGAACTACCATCTGAATTTCAAACAATTCAAAGCCCAACAAATTCCGTTTTGTTTCAGAGAGAACGAAACAGGAATCAAATCATACCGAGAATGAATCCAACACTATTAATTGTCATTACATGTTATGTTTTGTCCGTATATTGCAACCTAATGACAATTAACAATTAATTGGTATAGGGATCAAAGAAGTCCACGCAATCCCACTCCTGTTTTAAATGCATCCACACACCGGTTATTTCTTTGAGACCATAGCTGCATCAGTATTTACCCTCCTATGTACAATCAAACGTGAAAGTTTACATTTTGAAAATGCGTTAGTAAATTCCTATGTAAAAGCTAATGGAATTCCTAAGCGATATTCTCTCGTCTAGTTGAGTAGTTTTAAATGTTAAACACCATAAAGTGCACTAATGAATATGCAACAATTACTTAAAACACGATTTGTATTCCAAAGCAAATATCAAATAACCTGCCAATAAATGCAATTTTGAGTGTATTAACAGAAACACGCTGTGGGGTACATTTTGAGCTATTTCAATATGATTGAAAGCTATAGAAACAGCATTAATACATTTTGCAGCATTAATCTTTCAGATTATATAACATTTATATACTAAGACTAGCTAAGAAGTTTATTTTAAGAAACTTTGCTAAGGGCACTTCATGTTAATGTGCCTTTCTAAATGTAAAATGAAAGAACTTTGACATTTTCCATTTATGGAGAGGAAACCATCGACTACTCTACAAAGCTCATTGTATTTGCGAAGTTCAATACAGCTACATATCCTGTTAGTACAGGAAACGATGTCTTTACTATTTTGTAGTTTTGATAAACAGTATTGCATGACGCACGACATCTTTTATGAATTTCAAAATACTAAGGCTTTTGACAATCATATGCATCCATATTTCGTGACATTTAATAAAAAATATTTTTTCTGATGCTCAACAACCTCCATCAATTTTTAATTTCACATCACTATTCTGCAGAAGAGTTTTCAGTCTGCGCAAACACTAAACATACATTTTAACACATGTCCCCTTTTTCGTAGAATAGCGCATCAATATATTGTTTGAATTAATAGTAAATATGATCTTAAAACTGTTTCAGAAAGTTTAAACAAAGGAGCATAAATACAATAAGTATGATTACTTGCATGAAACAGACCACGGCATATAAACTTCAAACGTTCCCTATTATTAGGTAGTCCATTTTTTGCATCAATCAGATTATGAAATGTACAGATCACCGGTTAATTGTTCAATTGGCAGTGGAGTTACGTACAGCATTGATAGACGTATCAGTGCATACATGATTTATATTATCAACGCAGAAAAAACATTGAAAACAATAAGAATCTGACACACACAAAATTTGATAAATTCATTCTTAGGTGATTGAAAAAGTTCGCCATTTATCAACCGCTTCAAAAGATAGAATCTGTCAACCTTGTAACCTTATTTACCTTAGCAAAACTGAAAATGAATACCATTTTGTAATAAAGTGTACACCCTGTCAAGAAAATGCTTCAAGTTACTTTCTGATATTGTCAATGATTATGAAGTATGTGAACAATTTTTGAGATACCGATATTTTCTTTTTATATCAATAATGAGTGACAATTATGAATAGGATAGTATTCAAACGGTTATCAATTTTGTTATGCGACAGTGTGTCTCAATTTTTGGATACGTAATTAGCGGTTTTCGGCAAAAAATGAACTTTTACAGCTAATTACGTATGCAAAAATGCAATATTTCAAATTAAGGGCAAAAATTCAAAAAACTGGCGTTGATGATGTAAACACAAGTATCTGTACCAAAAATGAAGCAGTTTGATCAATCCGTTACTGAGAAAAACGTGTTGCCGTGAAGCAGTATTTTAATCCAATATGGTATTTTATCATACTAATGTGTTGCATATGTTACTTATGAAAAACAAATGTTTAATTCAAAATTTCAATTATTTCAATTCCTTGGGTATCTTCCCCCTTAAAACCAAAATACTTAAAAGTTTGACATAATAGCACATCATTGTAGAGGAAAATGTCAAGCTTTCAAATGCTGTTTATCTATTCAATTCGTTTATGTCAATGCTGATATAAGTTTAATTAAATGCAGAAGGGAAAAACACATTTGTCCCATTTTTTATACGGAAGAGGACTGAACCTGTTAATCAAGAAACTATAAAGATTATTCATTATGCTTATTTTAATAAATTATTTTATTAAAATAAACATTAAATCTACACATACCAAAATGAGTAAAATTTACGATTAATTTTCATACACGACGTTTTAACCCAGTAAGAGGGTGCTTTTCAACTTTTACAATATTTATTGGGACCAAGACTGATTGGTACACTCTTAAAGTTATGGAGTAAAAAAGGGAACCATTCAACAAAATTGAGCAAAAGTTTACTGAAGTTGAGTAAACATTTTTCTCAAGTTGCTGAACTTGAGTAAACTTTGGCTCGATTTGTTACTCAACATGTAGGGTGGTTCCCTTTTGTACTCCAAAAGAGTAAAAAAAAGTTAAGAGTGTACACACTGTAAGATTCTCTTGTAAACATTTTATTTGTATTAAAACAATGATTACCGTTTTTTATTTGATGGGGGCACTAAGGTATAATGTTGCTGGCATAGCGTGACCACAGTTTTTCAAAACACCCCCTAAAGGGTTATTGTTTCTGAAACCAAAATATTCCCTTTCCCCCTATTTGAACCCTAATTCGGTTTTTTTAGCGATACCGTTTTCACACAGGGGTTTAAAAAAGTATTCTATTTTTTGAAAATGTTTGTTTTTGATACCCTAAACAGTGTCACCTGATTCACCTTTCAATGCTAAAAACAACCCTGATTCACATTTTTCTTGGTTTCACTATGACTGCAACATAATACTTGTGTGGCTCCGGGATTTCACGTTTATCAAACTACTTTTTATTTCTTAAATCTTAATTATACAAAGTTGTTTGGTGATAGGTACTTTGATCCTTTGCATTTGAATTATGTGTTAGTATAGAAAGAAGACAATAATGCGACAATAATAATCACTAAATCCTAAATTGTTACTCTCATCTTTTCATACTCTATCCGCATACACACCCTACCAGTCCACTCAGGACCTCTTAACCATGTTAACTTTCACTGTAATCATTGGTAATACGCATGTTTCATCATATCACAATAGATAAAGGAATAGATTCCTCGGATGCATAGAACCACCCTGTCATCTAAAATATGCTCTGTTGCTTCAAGGTCTCAATTCGTCATGTTTTTTCATAATGAAAATTGATGTACGTGTGTTGATTTTCTACTTGTATATTTTATTCTAACTTATATAAAATGTGTCCGTGAGTGTCGTATGATCGTGTATGCAGAATTCAATAGGTAATATTATTCCAAATTCATTTACAAACTAATCATTTAACAAGATACCGTGCAGACCATGGTATGTTTCTTTGTCATGGATTATATACATGGAATGCATACATTATAAAATCTAACAATCCGGACAAATAAATGCTGCTAAACATCTACATAATTGGGTCAAATTGTATATATGAATAATTTATATAAACCTACTTAACGTAAATCCCAAAATCTCTCTCGATTTCACTCCACTGTAACATCATTGAAACACTATTGAGTGCAGCGATGAATATGCAATAATTGATGAATGCACTATTTGTATGTCAAAACAAATATCAAGTAACTTAATGATAACTTTTGACACTCATAATCTTAAATAACATTGTTTGCACAAATATGATAAGGGTTGCATTTGGAGGTATTTCAATAACTGAAAGCTATAGAAATACATTACATTTTACAACACTACCCTTTCAGATTATGTAGCATACCGTGTTTCCTTAAACCTTTTAACCCTCTTTATATAACATACCCTTCTTAAGCCTCGCAGAACTCCTTTACTATTACTCCCAGTACTGAATATGTAATATGCGTTCTATCACCTCATGTTAGATCGAGGGATAGATAATCTCGGATGCAAGAAAAGGATCCGTCTTGTCATCTCAAATATCCTATGTTGCTTCAAGGTCTTAAAATGCGACGTTAATATTCAGGCCGAATGTTTTTAAAAGTAGGTTTTTTTATTCTTCATACATGGAGATAATACCTGTAAGTTAAATTGGACAAACTTCAATTCTGTTAAGGCCAGATGCATGAATTTTGTTCTAGTTCCATGATAAAATCAAATGTAATTTCATTAATTTAAACCATACACAAACTCACCTAGTGACCTACGAAAATAAAACACATAAAAATTGTTGTTCGCAATCCTGAATACAAAAATGACAAAATTGAAAGGGAAACTTGACCAATTCGGCTTAGTTTGTGCTGTCAAATTTGGTTTCTGATGTAAATAAGATGTTTTCGCTTTACTTAGAACCAAATTCGACAGCACAAACTAAGCCGAATTGATCAAGTTTCCCTTCAATTTTGTCATTTTTGTATTCAGGACTATATAGAACTTTATACAAATGTAGCAAAAGATTCAAAAATTTTATGTGTAGTATAAGAACAAATAAGAAGATTGAATGTGATTTATTCAATAAAATCAGTTCAGAAAGTTGAATATGTTGATGCAATTCATGTACTCATGTGGTAATATGTAAATCCAAGTGGTTTCATGTAAAAATACACTGTGATGTAAAAATAAATCCAAATACCACATATATTTCTATTTATCTTCCCGTCTCATCATGTTTGTACTAGGTGTAATATGAAACAGTGCTACTACATCTTTTCTGTGGTATTACGCAACAAGGCTCCAGGTTAACTAGAACTGCTTGCTTTTTGTTGTGAAAAGTATTGGGTTTCCTCCGTCTTGATAAAGCCTGACCTTGAAGTATCCAATTTGTTGTCGAACATGATTTTTTTATTCTAGGTAAGTAAGATAACTTCCAACCTCGATGTAATAAGAGCGATTTATTTTGTGCAAAACGTGTTTCACGATATCTTGAATAATTTTGAATAAAACCTAAAAAACCATGCTTCCATTTTCAATCTGCAATTTAGAAATGAGCTAAAATAAGGAAAACGAAATGTTTCAGATTCTTGAGATTACCATTTAGGGAACGTTTGTATTTTGTTTTCAATTGAGAACATTTCATTTTCTTAATGTAATTATGGGAAGTAAATACGGATTTTTGAATTTAATATTAACCTCTCTATGATATGTTTACAGTTTTGGAATCATTTGTAATCCGATCTGTGTACCCTGAGAACATTTATTGATCCAATTGCAGTGATTGTAAGATAGACGTGTAAAAATAGTGATGCACTATTTTTTAAAGCAATGTTTTTTTGCACAAGCCAAAATTATTTTTCATCATTCAAACCGGATTGATATAATGTTAAATTGTTAAACACTTTAAAACGATGTTTTTGCTTCTTATTTCATTTTTGGTAAAGCACCTTTACAGATATGCTTCCAAATACGAGTAAATAGGCATTTTCGTGTAATTTCCATGATAGAGATATATTTTTCTGGTAAATCTTTTTAAGATTAACCAATAAATATCTGTTTTATTCCACGAACGGATGTTTAAAGACGTGATTTATTCACTTTAAGAAGCTAATATTAACGAAGTCTGTTTTATAAAGCATCCATTCATCAGTATAATAAAGTAACCTTAAAGAAATTAAAAACTGACTACTAAAGCGTGCGTTTCATAACTTATTGCAGAGCATTGTTTATAAATTATAATTTTGTCAGTTTCTCCTTAAATGTCATTCATCATAAACCAAGTTACTCACAGATATCAATCATTATTTGATTCACGTCGATGCATGAAATTTAATGATAACATACGTTTAGTGGTTAAAGCTTAAAACCGCAATATTTTTAATCATTTTTCTGATCAGAATGATCCACTGCTCTGAGTTAATAATGCAAGTATTTGGCAAATTCGTCACGTCAGAACAACAGATTTCAATTGTATTTTTAAAGCGTAGTTTGGATTTTTGGAAAAGTAAATGTCAATGGTGCATCGGGTAATAAATATTTTTGACAAAATCAAACTTTTGCTTCAATTTGTTGTTTCGTCTTGTTCGCATTAAAACTAATTTTCTTTGTTTTGGTAGCACATGCATGAAATCAAAAAGTAATAGAAAATATATATGTCGAAAAAAAAAACTTTCTTATGATTCTGACAATTAACATGTCTCATAACTAATAATAATAATCAGATGCCCTTCGGCGACTTGTTTCCATCTTCATCTGACTAAAATTAATTTTCTTCATAATTCTTTCAATTATTGTAATATCTTCAAAAATTGTAAAAGTTCTTTTAAAGACATTAAGATCTAAAAGAAAAATAAATGAACTTTGCCTTGCAGGTGTTTCAACAAAGTATGTAACAAGTAGCCGATTACTAATGATAGTCTGTCTTCTTTCTTTTGTTTCTGTTCCATGCTTTGCCTATGCTGTATTGCTGAATGATCTACATAGGTAAGTAAATCTGAACTATGTTTGTTATCCTCACAATAACTATACTCTGTAAATCTAGAAGTATGCAACAAGCAACCGATTCACGCACAAAAACCAATATGCTCATACGTCCATATTTCTCAAATCATAAGAAGGTACCAAATCTTGCTGAATATTCAAATAATCTTATTTACATTGTTTGTCCATGTGTTAGCAACAAAATTAGCCCAAAATAATACCAAAAATTATGAAGAATTCATGTAAAAATATATTAATACGCAGTGATTCGGCCTTTATCAATCCTAATCAATCAATAGTAGTCTCTAACACAATACAAAATCACCAGTTTACAATGTTGAAGAATACAGGGGATATGATATGGATCTTGTAACAGAGTCTGATTTCTTGTTGCATACTTCAAGGTTTATAGAGTATAGAACTGACACAGATGCTGCTTTAATAATTTTGTAAATATCACACTTTGCAAAACTTTAGAAACACGAAGCCATTAGCATTAACTGTGAACATAAGTGTCGCTGCCTGATGCACCAAGTATCAAGAGACTCCCACATATCCTTCAAGCACATTCACTAGTCCATATACACAATTGGAAATATATGGGGGTTTTGGCTAAAGTCGAATGAATTATTTTCAAGTAGGATATTCAATTGATAGCGAGGATGACTTATTGATATTTGAGCAATTCATACTATTCAACGACATACAACAAGTATGCCGAGTGCAAAAGGCAAATGCTATACGATGATTTTCCCGTCCCATGCCTTTTAAATTTGAATTTGTTTCTTTTATGTAAAATTAAAAATATAATATGAGAAAATTGTGGATTTTCAAGCCGTCATATAAATCGAGGTATATATACTTGCTAGCTGTTCAACAATTAGTATCCCTTGGTGCAATGCGAGTTAAGATGCCACGGTGTAATATCTACGGTCACTGACAACAATTTTTTCTATACATATTCCATGGAAAACATGAAACAGCAATAAGTACGCTATGCTTTCTTAGAATTAATCTCTACCTGTTCGTTTAGTATGAGATGAAATAGTTTTTAGTATTCTCTCGGATCCAGTTTTTGAATTTGGCGTCATCCACTGTTACTGGAGTGAAACTTACTGTACGATGTCTATATATTTAATGCTTCCACTCTGATTTGTGGTTATTTGTGGGTTGATACAAAAATAATTTAGCTGCAAAGATAAATTTTGTAAACCTTGTCATTCACCTATAATGCAATGTTTCGCGGCCAATTTTGCCTTCAATGTTGTGACTATTATACTCTGCATTATTATCATGCTTGTTGCGAAATTCACTTGAAATCGATGTCAAAATGTTCATAGTTGTTGGATGTCATAACCCAGAATAATTGCATGGAATCTGGCAGGCTTTCACTCGATGTTGACTGACCACTATGGCATATTTTATTTTAAATTTGGATCATATTCTTTTCATCATCCAGATTATAAATTTCCGGCAACCATTTACGTTATTCTAAATTGAAAACAACCCCACAATTTTTAGTCTGAAAATAGAATATTGGACATTTGTTAACACCGTTTCAGTCATAGTAATTGCATACACTGATGTGCGTTTCTCTAATGGCACACTTTTCATCATATATATTTGATGTCTTACCGTTGTCCTTCCATCCTTAATTACAGCGAAGACAATTTTTCCGGGAAGTTGGGCTCCACAAGGCCAGGATAACAAATCATCACCACCAGAAGCAATATTGATGATGTCCCATAATATTATACCTCTAAACTCTCGCAAAGCTTGCGATTTTGTGTGGGGTTTTCGTGCATGCATTGTTTAGTTTTATTAACTATACGCCAGTAGATGACAATAAGTAAAAAATTGAATGTTTTCTCATTCTGTTTATCGTACCAGACTTAAGTCTAAAGGGCACCCTCCAGGAGCTTCACTAATGAGTTGAGAAGTTAAGAGTAAGAGAAACACTGAAAACTTGTGGGTAGACGGTGTAGGCATGTGATGATGATAATGTTAGGAAATGTTTTAAGTCTGTTTTGTGTAGCTGAAATGTACTTAAAATCCTTGAATGTCATCGGGGCCTATTTTAGGAGTTTTGTGAAAAGCAGGAACATAAATACCATTGTTGTTATAAGCAAAATACTGGAGGCAAAACGTAGTTTTTTATTAAATGGAAAAACAAATAAAGAATGTTGTAAGGTTAAATGGTAAACGTGCTTAAGTGGATGAGTATTGAAATTAGTATGATTTCGGAATTATTTAGGTAATGGTTTATTTAATCGATGGACTTTTAGTTTGCTGTGCTAATTTACAGTGTGCTCTTAATTATCTATCTACGTGGAATAAAGCTCTAATGGCAGCTGATAGTGAAATAAAAAAAACCTGGAAGATCTGACCGACAACATGGACAATGGAATAGAATAAAATACACGGATTTTCTAATCGATAGTTATGGGATATCTTCATAAAGTTCAAAATTAAATTTACCTTATCAAAGATTACTTCTAGTGCAATTATGATTCACGCTGCATTTAATAGTATCACATAATAGTTCACAGGAGTCGACAAAAGATGCTGAATGTACTGCACATCTGGACTGCTTTAATTCAACAATCTTTCTCTCTGTCACCAGTCTGCCCTTTTGGCTGATAGAACTTCTTAGAAATCGGGCAATGTCTGCTAAGGGTTAAACAAGCACTAACACCATCGATTCGTTATTGCAAAGTGATATATCTGAAGCTCCAGGGTGGAAATAAATGACTTTAGATAAACATATTAAATAAAGATTTGTGAGAAAATTATATGTTTGTCTCAATTGATACAGGTCTCTCTCTCACCTCCTCTCTCTCTCCCCCTCTCCCTCTCTCCCTCTCTCCCTCCTTTTCAAAGAGGAATCGTCGTGAAAACATCTGGTTCTGTAAATTATACATTTCTTAAACTAATACAGTACTCTTTCCTTTTACTTATTTGGACGTCGATAAAAATGAATAAGATTATTCAAATTTAATACGTTGATGTAAAGGAGCTTGGTTCAATTTTTCACAATTTAGTTCTCAATGTCATATGAAAGATGACCACTAAAGAGGTCTGTCAAATTTCAGTTGAATCGGTCAGACCGGTATGATTTTATAGACAATTTTGTATTTCAAATCTGCTTATACGTTACTGTATAAATTAATTATGGTTACCATAGTTAGACACATTTTCATTCTCCAAAACGGAACATAGCTCAGCCGTGAAATTTCACATGGGTTATGAGAAAAATGTGAGCAATATTTTGGTCCTTAAATCTCGAAAATTTGGAACAAAAGTTGAAGCAATCGGACCATGCTCCTTTTATATGTTAACCATTCTAATTGATAAAAATTTTCAGTTTTCATTCTGTTTCTAATTTATTTCCAATCAATTGGTTAATCATTTCCCGGATAAAAGGCAATTAATGATTTGAATATATTCGAGACATTCAATTAACATTCTACCTAAGCTGTTACGGATGTGAGGCACGATATTACACCGGAGATGAGTCTAGCATCATTTGCTCTTTAGACCACAAGAATGTCACAAGCATCTATAAACAGGATTTACACCAACGTTTGTTTAATTCCTTTACGTTGATATTGATGTGCATAAGGAATTGTTGTTAAATTCATAATAGTTAAAGTTGCTGTCTTATAACAATTACAAATATGAAACAAAGAATACTTGGTTTGCGTACAACAGTTGTCGAAGCACAAGTTGAATGTTTTTATAGGTTGTCAAAGTAATTTGTACTTCAAATCTTGAAACAAATTTTGCATTAATAATGCCTATGAGCTGCTATGCCAAATTTTTACACGAACGCTTTTTAAATTGAGATCGGGTATATGTGCGCATGAAATTAACTTTCTGCCAATATATGTTTAGTTCGTTTCTGTTGTGGCATGTAAAATCTTTAAACAATTAGAAAATATCTCTACGTGAAACTGCGGTGTATATTTTTTTTAAATGTGATGCATATATATTCCACATATAACATTTTTAGTCTGCGTGATTACCATAATTTGCTTTACAAAATTCGATAGGAATGTATATAAGTTATAAAATGTTTTCCTTAATGTTAATAGCAACCGCTAATATTCTATCACGTATTATTTTATATCTTGTTTCTACTCCTAAAATTACTCAAATTTCAAATCCGTCTATATATGTATTCAGAAAAAAATTCAGCAGAGGTTTATAAAAGAAAACCAGTGGAATATAATA
>JXSR01S005225.1:92669-103858 GCA_000969725.1 Ophiothrix spiculata
TATTTCTTGCACAGCAACAGATACTTGCGGTTTGAGCTCAACTTGTCAATTCACAGCTTCAGTGTCTGGTGGTAAGTAAAGTATATAGCAACTATGATACAACCTATTTATTGAATTAATCACAAATCGCGTGCCCATTAAACCTCAACCCTCAAACCTGCGCAGTGCACCGCAGCAAGTGGAAGCTCTAAATATTTCTGACTAATTTCTACTGATAAATGTTTAACTACAAATGTTACATGCGGTGAATGAAATATACAATTAACAACAAACTATCAGCTAAGCAAAACTTTTCCCCAAAAGGGACAACTCTAAGTTGCGCAGTCACTGATTTATGCAATCTTAGCTCATAGTGTTAATTTAATGATACATTAAACAGGGGAAAATACATTTTTATTTTTTCGAATATAAACGAGATCATTCAAGTAAACTAATGCTTGAGATTCACCATGTGGCAAATTTGGAGAACAGAGTAGTTGATAGTTCCTGGCGGAAGGTTTTCTAACCAACGTAAAGTTCTGAAGCAAGGAGGATGAAAAGGGTATTTGGTGAAGCAAAGAGGTGTTTTATTTTATGGCTTCAACCTCATCCTCATCCACATGTTCGTGACACGAGGTGCCTTCGTCTTGCTGGAATCCAACAAACCATTGTTGCTTTGCCTATCTGGTCAAGCTTGGTGACCACTCCAGGGCTTTCATTACTTTCGTGTAGTTAAGGGGTGTATGCACATCACTCAATGTTACATTTTTGCAAATTTATTTTGTACCATAACTTTTTAACAAAGTTCTTAAAGTTAATAAAAGTATACATTTCCAGAAAGGAATTTTCACAAGGAACATGATGGTGATGTTGATTTTTGATCAAAAATCACATTTTTTGAGAAAATTACAAAAAACACATTTTTTGGCCATTTGAGCTTCCAACCAAGCTGAAAATAACATTTAAAAAAAATGACATAGGAATGGGAATTTTAATTTTAAACACCCACTCGCATGTTGCGTCTTTTTTTTGGACCTTATTTGGCATGAAAATCAAAAAATTGGCCAAAATCCTAAAAAGGATTGTGTGTTTAAAATTAAAATTCCCATTCCTAGGTCATTTATTTACAGTGATTATCCAACCAAGAACGATGTACATTATTTGCAGTGATTTTCCAACCAAGAACGATGAATAAATAAATAGATAAATAAATAATAACCTAAGATGTATTAAAGTGATCACTGCCAGACAAGTTTTAGAATTGAGTAGCTCCAACTTAGTGAGAACAATTAAATTCAGAGTTACCATGTTACTAACCTAAACAATTGCAACACAAGTTGTATTGGCATTTTCAATAACCCTGACGCAACTGGATGGGGGAAGCCTTGAAAGTTTTAAAATGCAATCTATATACATAACGGCCCATAATAGAGTCCCATTTAAAAATAAATCTTAATTCATAATAATTCTAGAAAACGATATTTGTAAATTATGTTTAATATGTAATTCAACTAAAACAGGGTTAACGTCATTAATTATAAACATTCTAGTATAGACATATAGAGAAGGTATTTCAAGCTAGCTGAAGCTTAAAATTACATGTGACAATTTGGTTTATAGATCATGTTTTTAAATAAATGGTTATCAAAATGTTTTGTTATTTACAGGCGATAGCGCTCCACCACAAATAACATGTCCTGCAAACCTGAATTCACAATCCCAGTGTGGAGCCACAAGTGGAAGTCTTCAATTCTCAAGACCCACTGCTACTGACAGTTCAGGAGTTCAAAGTGTTCAATGCAGCGCTGGAAATGTGCAATTGATTCAGCAAGCAAATAATCAGTTTTCTGGAAACTTCCCTGCTGGTTTAACGACTATTTCTTGCACAGCAACAGATACTTGCGGTTTGAGCTCAACTTGTCAATTCACAGCTTCAGTGTCTGGTGGTAAGTAAAGTATATAGCAACTATATATTTATTGAATTAATCACAAATCAAGTGCCCATTAAATCTCAACCCTCAAACCTGCGCAGTATACCGCAGCAAGTGGAAACTTTAACTATATCTGACAAACTTCTACTCATAAATGTTTAACTGCAAATGAAACATGCAGTTCATGTAATGTACAATTAAAAGCAACCCATGAGTTAACCAAACACATGTTAATTTATTTCTACATAGCTTTATTATTCCTGATATACTAGTAATTCAGTCAACAATTCAAAACATTTCATTTCATAATTTGCATGTTCCCAGGTGATTCGTCTCCACCGCAGATCACATGTCCACAAAATGTCAACTCACAATTCCAATGCCAACAAGCAAATGACGCAATAACCTTTACACCAGCAACTGCCTTCGACAATTCTGGCATACCACCCACAATTTCATACAGCAGCGGTAACATTCAATTCAATCAAGTGGGTAATTCTATAAGTGCTGTGTTTGGAATAGGAGTGACAACGGTTACAGCAACAGCTACTGACAACTGTGGATTAACGAGTTCTTGTACATTTTCTGTATCTACTAGCCAAGGTAAATAAAGTATAAAAAGTAGGTCCAACGGACAAGGCACAAATATGGTATATACGGGAGGTTACTTACTACCCAAGGTAATGATGATTGGAAGTTTTCATAAATGTGTTTACTATTATAGGCCATAAATAAAATTAATCAACTATTGGAACATTACTGTTGATCATACGCCCCTCAGACGTGCCAACGTTTTAATTGTATGTTTAGCCAAATAAGAGCGATATGGTTCCAAACATTGATCATACCTATAATGGTACAACTGATCACATGTATTACGACGATAGACATACGTACATCCAAAAATCTTTTCACTTGTTCGTATGATAGGTCCCATATCCTCCCGCATATCGTGGTCTATAATGAAACTTTTTTCCCAAACCATATTGACATGATAAAGCAATCTTTTGTTGCGGCTGAGTTCAAGTATAATAAATATACATATACATCAATAGGTGCATTTTGGGATCTAAAAACGTTTTAGTATAACTGTAAAGCTTGTTTAATCAGCTTTCAAATGATACTAAAATTAAAGTAATATTGGACATTCGTTTAATAAGTAGACAAAACTAAGAAGGACAACATTGACGGATTTAAAACACACTTCTGAGAGGTGTTTTTTATTTTTAAATCATACCAATTTTAAACTCAAGATATTAATCATGTTAATGGATTTCAAAGGAACCCAAGAAGGAACCATTCCAAAACTCCATAGCAACCAGGACTTCCACTTGCCTGGTAGACATCAAATTTGGAATACTAATATATGCTCTTGAGACAGTATTCAAGACGACAATACCAATTTCGCAAATTATCGGGATGCACTGATATTTGTCTCGCAAATTGGTCACAGGGAAAATTGATTCTAACTTGGTCACAAACAACTCAATGTTTCCCATTTGGAGTGTATTTTAAACAAGCTCATTCATTGAAAATATATACTTCAAGAACCTAATTTTTTACGATATCTAAAAATCGACCTCCCGACTATTTTTCAACTTACGACGGCCGTAGCTCAGTGTCGGGTTTGCCAACAAGTTATACCTTTTGATGTAACACGTCACATTTTAAAACATACAATTGAATTTTTTCCATTATATAGATTTATCATCTTGTAAAAATGCCTATCAAAGCGTCCATTGAAGATTTGCATTATTATGACGTCTTCTGACTGTCGCAACATACGGTATTTTGTAAATTTTAACAAAGATTGTCGATTTTGGCTGTAACAGGTTTAAAATAATTTGAATAATTTGTTACTTTTTTCAGACTTTTATTATACCTTTAATTCTGATAAACAGCCATTTAATTACTAAAAAACATGACTTATGACAATTTGAAGTAAATGTTTCACCTAAAAATGTCGATGTTTACAAATCCATTGAGCTGACTTACATGTCTAAATGCCAGTCTTCAAAGATTGAAAAAAATATCAAATTATATATTTTGTCCAAATTTGCTCAAATATTAAAGTGATCCAAATCATGAAATTATGGAATATTTTTTTCTATGGGAAACAAGACATGTCAACTGAAATCAGTTTTCGTCGTCCCTGAAAATGTTTGTCCCACTTTAAACCGCTAAATGTATCTAAGCTTTAACATTGTCATGGGTAAAATGCAATGAGGTTAATTAAGTCATTTCAAGTGATCCTTAATTCTAATCCCTTAATATTTGTGTTCCTCAATACAGTGGATAGTAGCCCACCAACAATTACATGTGCACAACCTGTCAACCAGCAGGTTGCTTGTGGAACAACAACAACTCAAGTGAACTTCCAAGCTAACGCTTTCGATAACTGTGGTGTGGCAACAGTCACGTATTCATCATCAGGAGCCACAAGTTTCTTCTCTCAGTCACAAACCAATGCTATTATGAATGTAGGAACATCGACGGTGACTGCTACTGCAACTGACAATGCTGGCTTATCGTCGTCATGCACGACACAAGTCTCTATTACTTCAGGTACAATACTGTAGGTTAAAGGGTTTGTAATCTCTTGGCCCCACTACGAATATTCATACACCGAACAAATGTATGTTATAGCGTGCTAAAGCCAATAGTAGACAGAAGGCCCAAACTTGGCATAACAATAGCAGACAAATCTAGTGCTTTTGAATAGAATGTTAAAAGAAATCCATAGAGTACGTCAACTTAAATGCATCCACGTATTACCAGACATTGGTAAACAGATCCTGTATGACATGCACCGATTCTTCACAGGGGCTCATTTACATAGACCAAAAAGCATAATAAAAAATACTAAACATAGTAAGTTACATAAAGTAGTCAGAAGGCCCAGACGTGCGATACAATACTAGAACGGTAGTTTATTACATCTAGTGCTACGACTAGTATTAACAATTTCATGGGCTTGTGCTTGTATGTGGTGCATTTATCATCCCCGCTCAGCGACACCATTAGGCGTACAGTCGCGACGCTCGTCGGGGGATTAAAGAGAGTAGTCAGAAAATTGTAAGTGCGGTGTCAACCCCTGACCTTTTTTGAACCATTTTTTTTCCTTTTTCGGAATTATTTTATATATTTTATAAGTATTACCAAACGCAAAAGATTACTTTCCGTATGAAAAAAGGTTATTTTTACAGTTATTTATGAAAAACCACGTGACTTGCCACGTGGTTACGGGTAGGCCTATGCCATATGTATTTTCTACAACAGTCTTAATGATTATCTTCGTGGAAAATATGATACGATTTGCGACAGTCACGGTTGTTTTATGTACTAGTAATTGTTTAAATAGTGGTTGCGTATGTTTTGCACTTAAGCGTTAATGGTAACTTGTCTTATGGTTTTGTTAATATTTTGAAAGCCAATCATTTATTTTGAAAAATAATGATTGCGCTCCATAGGCCATACATGTACGGGCTATATTACAATGTCAAAACCAATTTCTTTATAAATATTGAAACTTTTACAAGCAAAAAATATTTCAAAATAAAGGGGTTAACACTGCTTATAACTTAATACAATATGATAAGACTACCTCAAAGTGGAGTTGTTAGACTCAGCTATGTAGAGTAGGGCTTATAAGATAGTTATCTAGTTTATTTCTTTTTATCAGGACTAACTGTCTAACATAATATCTTGCAGTTGTAACTAACCCTTGTGTCAGCAACCCCTGTATCAACGGAGGTACGTGCTTACTACAGCAGGGATCATGTACCTATACTTGCACCTGTCTTCCGAGTTTCTCTGGAATCAACTGCCAATTAAGTAAGTAAAAAAGGATTAGACCTTGGCTTAAAAGTTTGAAAATGAAGAGGTCAAAATCCACTTTTTAATGGTTATTAGAAAAATCATAGAGTGGTTTATGTGTGTTTTTGGCTGTATAAGTGAGAACTTTCATTGATCAAAAATGCTTCTGAATGGAAGAAAAAAAGGTCACCTTAGAAAATGTATCATATCCACTTTATTTTTCCATTAAATTTGTTCATAATACATAAATCATGCAAATGATAAATTGTAAACACTATCGCGGTTTAATAAGCAGATCAATGGCAATACGCAATAGCACTTCAATCAAGGGGAACATGCAGAATCTTGAAATCGGAACAGATAAATTAGCATCCAAATTATTTGATAAAGCGTAACTTCTGTACTAGATTGCCGATTTGAATGAAACAAACTTTATTTTTAAGAATTTTTCATGGATAAAGACCTTTTCAGGTAAGGCTTTTTTGTGGGAAACACTGTACAGTGACGTATGATCATTAAAAACCAATGTTTTTCTTCGTATCTCTTTATTATACTGTGTGTTTCGCCCTGTTTAAATATGAAATTTGTGAAACTACAGACAATTTTCTCATGCAACCATAATTTTCGAAGAAGACACTTTGCAAAGAGATCGGCCAATGGTAATGAGGATCGAAAACCGCATAAAACTTGCGTATGAAGTATAGTTCATGTTTTTAAAACGGCCAACTTTTTGTTAAATCTAGCAAAACCACTAATTTTAACGATTAAGTTTTATTAACACCATTTTTTAAAATAAATATTGTTGAGGATAACGTGTGCATAAATTTTATTCATGTTATTGTCATTGCGGTCAATTTCTGTAAGGAATTAGTATACTTTTCAAATTTCACCGTAAATATTCAGAAAACTACAAAAGTCAATAAACTTTGAAACAGAGCATGTTTGAAACACGAAGTTGTTATCATAATGTGCGTTTTGCATTTACTTTACCATCTTATTCTGATAAAAACTTAACTTTAACACACAAAGTGGATTTGGGACCTTGAGCTCTGAAGTATTGATTTTGATTTTAATACATTTAACTGAGAATAGAATTAGTTCCGTATGAACGAAATTTTAAAACCGATTACATATTTTTTAAGTTGTATCATATATATCAGAATGGCAAGGCATATTCCTTTTAATAATATTAATAACCTTTTTAAAGTCATTGTGCAAAATTTCCGTTGGGTATTGTTTACAGATTAGGCACACATAACTAATCATGACTTCTGGCATCTAGTTTGCGCGCGAGTCGTGAGCGACTCTACAGCCAGTCAACTTTATCAAATGCGTTCACATATGGACAGGTAAAATAATCCCGACTAATGACCATGTGTGAGCACATCTTTAGATAGAATTTACCAAAACCAAACCGATCGTATAACTTGCGCCGGTACCTTGTGTACATCAATAAAACGGGCGGTATTCCATAAGAATTGGAGCCATACGGAATAAATTGTGATTTGCAAATGTTCAGTGTACAATCAAATTTTGTTTGTAGTTTAGGACCATTTTTATCAAGACCCTATAATTAACTAAACCGGCCTTAGTTATTACCTTCGTTCAAAACCAGAATTGATCACGCTGATTAGTCCGATATTTATATTTCATAATGACATTTGAATGATAAATAAAAGATAGTTGTAAGTGAAATATGTGCTCGTGTTTACTTTGTGTGTTATTATTCCCTGTTTTGATGTAGCAATCCAAGATACCATTGCTCCAGTGGTCACTTGTCCGGCAAATCAACAAGCTTCGGGTCAAAATGGTGCATCAGTGACGTACCCTGTGGCTACCGCAACTGACAACAGTGGTGGATTTGTTACAATATCTTACAGCCAACAGTCTGGCACCTTCTTTTCTATTGGTCTAAGCACAGTGACAGTGACAGCCAGAGATCCTAGTGGAAATCAAGCAACATGTCAGTTTACAGTTTTTGTTACAGGTATGAATTTTTTTTTTAAATCTCTGTTCTTTTTCCGAATGCCACTTCTCACAAATTCCTATTATGTAAACTCATGTAGGACGACTGGTTTCTGACCGTTAATGGGCTGTCAAATTCTGATGTGAAATATTACATTGACAAGAAAAATTCAAGAAATAGCTTATGCATGATGAACTGTTTCCACCCTCTCTGGAAGCTTCTGGATTCCGTCGAACCATGGGTGAAATGATCTTCGACTTCGTGTTTTTATTTTCGTATTCTAATGTCGGAATCACACCAGTTAATACCATCGATCCTGGAGTCTCCAATGTCTATTAAATTTCAACTTGATATGACATTCCAAACTTAAGTTACAGAGGTTCAAAATATCTAAGATGGCGGTGCCGATGAAATCGAAATACAGATAGCAGGGATAGTATATAAATTCGGGATAGGAATTTTGTATACCTTGCCAATGGAAAAAAATGAAGCTTCAGCGCAAATTTGTAATTCGACGTCACAAGGTTAATTATGTATTCAACCAATCACGTACAAGCTCATTAGTATGCCCGATTTTAGCTGATTTTGTCAACAAAATGTTCCGGAAATTCTCTTGAATTTCAGTGCAATAAAAATGAAAAATAAATAGAACAAGACCCATACAGCATTAGATACACTAATTCTGAACAACTTTTGGCTGATGGTACTATAAGCTCACCGACACAAAGAGTAAAATTTCCATTTGAAATCGGCTGACCTGCGCTGATAAAGCTTAAAGATTTCAAGTCACACACACGGGCACCCCAATTCCAATGCGCAATGTTCTGCGCATGTTCTGCGCATGGTTGCACATTTGATTGACAGAGACCCCGCCCATGTAATCTTAATGACACCTTAATGACTACCAAATATGGCCAAAAAATGGCTTCTGCAGAAACGCGAGAGAGACAGGGCCCTGCAGATAGTTTCAAATGCAGGTTGACATTGACATTACGGAACGCATAGAATTATGGTACGAGAAATGTTACGTCGATAGTTGCGAACAAAACTAAATAGTACGGGTTACCTGGACAATACGTTAATGGAAAATTAAATGGTGTCCCGGGCATGTTGTTTATAAACCATAAGTAAAACATGACATCGAAAATACTTTGTGCTTTTATTTTGTGTTATTATAGGAACCACTCCAACGGACACCATCGCTCCTATACTCAATTGCCCGGCTAATCTACAAGCTACGGGTCAAAATGGTGCAAATGTATTCTACCAAGCAGCTACTGCGACTGACAATAGCGGCGGATTTGTTGCAATATCTTACAGCCAACAGTCCAACTCTTTCTTCAATCTGGGGGTAAACACAGTAACAGTGACTGCCACAGATCCTAGCGGAAATCAAGCAACATGTCAGTTTACGGTTACAGTTACAGGTATGTTATCTAAATATAATTTTTTTTCCTCGTTCTAAGGCTTAAATGATGAACCGTCACGAAACTTTCGGTTGGCTTGTGGTAAACTGAAGTACCTGGTTTGAACTGCTGGTTTTTAGAGAACCATTGGACGGTAGGAATCTTAATATTAAAAATATTTACCAAAAATATTGGTACGATATGGATTATACTAGCATTAATACACATTTGAAGAATATCCCTGGTACCAATAGATTTCAAGATGATGTTGTGTATCAAAAGCACGCACTGTACGCGCTATGTATATATAGTTTTAGACATTAACTAAAAATTAGGTTAAAAAACATGCAAATGTTAAATCATATTCATGTTATAAGCCTTAATATCAATTTGTCCTCGTGCACTTTTTTCTCCGTTTTGATGTAGGAACAACACCCACGGACACCATCGCTCCTGTAGTCACTTGCCCATCTAATCAACAAGCTACGGGCCAAAATGGTGCATCAGTATTCTACCCAGCAGCTACTGCGACTGACAATAGTGGCGGATTTGTCCAATTAATTTACAGCCAACAGTCTAACTCTTTCTTCTCTGTTGGGGTAACCACAGTAACAGTGACAGCCACAGATCCTAGTGGAAATCAAGCTACATGTCAGTTCACTGTTATAGTTACAGGTAGGTTATCTTTAATATCTCTGTCCTATTCCAAATGCTTCAATCGACAAATTTCTTTTGTTTAAATGTATCTAGGACAGCTGGTTCCTGACCGTCAATCGGATTCTTCTGATATGATACTAAAATTCAAGATAAAAATTGGCACGACAAAAAATGATAACGGTAATAATAGTTGACATTTCACGCCTTTTGCCTGACATTACGAGATGATGAATGTGTATACTGTGTACCGACAACACATACAGCTTACTAGTGTTTACGATGATATTAAATAATACGAATAAAAATTACTCGTGTTACATAGTATATCAACAACCATTACTTTTTTCTGTTTAGGCTCCTAGATGTGGAATAACATTTATATGCTAAAATGCAGGAGTTATACACTAGAAATGAAAAGGGTATTGAAATATTTGTACAGCAAAATGTATTTTGTTATAGGGGAACGTTGTTGTTTTTTATATAAGTTAAGTATATTTTGCTAAAAAATAACCGACAGAAAAACCGAGTTGCACACGGAAACGTCAGTAATTTAAAATTTTAAAAGTTTTACATGAAATGTTTGACTCTGATCAACGATGTTTGTGAATTTGCTCACATTTACTTCTCATATCCATGCGTAATTGCACACTATATCTTGGTTTTTAATAACGGAGTTTTGCAAAATGCCGTTGTTACGTTTGTTAGCCTTACAAGGCCGCTGATTGGCTGAGCAATAAATCATGTACAATTCAAACAATAAAAAGTTCTATTAATATCCAGTTAGAACAAGACATATAGCAAGACAATGTACTACTCAAGTCAAGGAATATTCTGTCGGACGCAGTTGTTGAATTTGGCGTACTCAGTCCTTGTTACTGGCGTGAAACTTACTGTGCAATGTCTATGGAGTGATCCAATATTTCCAAAATATTTTATGTTTCCGCTCTGATTCTTTAAACTTTTCTTACAATAAAGTTGAAGGACACATTTTTGAACAACATATCAAAGAAAGGGGTTGATTCAAAAATTACTTTAGCTGAAAATGTAAATTTTGTAGACCTTTTCATTGACCTCCAATGCAATGTTTCACGCCAGGGAGTAACATGGAACAGCCTCAATTGACCAATCAGAGGACAGCATTCTATTCTGTGACATCAGTGCGTCCGACAGAAATATTGAAACTGGTTGCCTTGACAAGCATAATTTGACCAATAATGTAACATTATGAAATAATTCGGTGAACCAGTAATTCAAATTTTAAATAAAATTTCAAAACATTGCCTTTCAAGGATCATTTGTTCAGTATGATGTCATTACGTTTATCAAATTTCAACTTTAAACGATATTACTACCCAAAATTCCTAACTTAAGACACAGATGTTCAAAATATGTAACATGGCTGCGCCCATGAAATCGAAACATGGAAGGTTATGG
>JXSR01S005227.1:12289-25851 GCA_000969725.1 Ophiothrix spiculata
TTTTTCTATTTTTTGCCCCCCCCCCAGAAATTTATCTTGCTCCCCAGAAATGAGATGCTGGTGCCGCCACTCTAATCATTTTGATACCTCCAGGATAAATTGAATTGTGAAAATGGCGCACTAATGTTCCTCCATGAGATCAATATAGGATATCCACCGCTGGAATATATATAATCAGTAACCGCTCTTTTGGTAAACCTTAAGTGCGGCCCGCGAAAAATATCAAAACGCTATTGTCGCCCGCAGTAGTGAAAAGGTTGCCCACCACTGATTTAGATGATCATCAAGTACCTCATTCTTGTCAATGAACGTTTTGTCGAATTCTAGACACTTCATTCCTGTTCATTCTCATCCCCGATACAGTTCATACCTAGTCCCAAAATGTGAATTATCTACGATGGAAGCCATCTAGGATAATGTCACACTCAGGTCCATAGGGATTGTATAGTCACAGGTTTCAAAAATTGTTTCATCAATTTTTGGTAAACTAAGTTGACATGCAAGACCCTAACTTGCACTGAAATGATCCATATGCCTTTGGAATACTACCGTGAGTATTTTATTAACACTAGACTAATTTTTAAATAAACTTTTGGCAACATTTTTGTAAAAGCACATGGTGGCCGCCATCTTGGATTTTGACCAACTTTTATCAAAAAATGCATTTAAACTCAACTGAAGCTGATATTGGCCTGTTAGATGCTTATGGCTTTGACAAGAAGCAGCGTAGAAGTAGAAGTAGAATATACTGGCATACTTTGGGTAAATTTATATGCTCTCTGAAAGAAGATATTGACTTATGAAATTCGTCTATAGAGAAGGTCAATGGAGCTGGAAGTCACCTTCTCATGAGAAGGGGACGTAGGCACTTAGTTCATACCCATATTTTAAGAACAGTATAAATATTTTTGGGGTTATGTTTGCATAAGATGGAATAAATTTGTTTTAAAAATAAGAATAAATCTAAACCTAGTACCTGAGATGACTGAACAAAGTTGTGATGAGTTTCAAGGCTAATTCACTAACGTAATTTTAAATTTTAATTTGAACTTACCGTAACCCTTTTAACCCCGGCCATTCCACGTGCATCTGTACCGCTGACCCGGGCCAACCCGAAAGTTAGAAAACACAATATAACGCCTTAACTTACTTTTATTTTGATTTTTCTTGCTTTACCTTGTCATTTTACACTTACCCGAAATATCTGGCTGTGGTATTGGCACAACAGCCAGAAGCAAGCTCTGTAATCACCAAACCTGTCGCATAATTGCACATACACAATATCCCCCAAAATGATCATATTTATCAGATACGAACTGCATCACTCCACAAACATGACAAAGGATATTTATAATAAAATTTACCTATTTTAAAAACTTCCCGAAGTTGTTAATCACACAAAAATGATGTTTGAAGATATGTTTACAAATGGTAACTATGTAAACAAACAAAACATTCTGTTTGATTTCTCTGATCAGAACAGTGCGATTTTCATAAATTTAATTAAAAAATGTTCCTTTCTTGAATATAGATTAAAACATTTCTGTTTGTTCAAGTACCATTTGTATTTTTAATTTACATGTACCGGTATCACAAATGGCCTTTATGTGATAGGCTCGGCCGTGATCTGGCAGAACCACGTAACTTTGATTTTGGCGTTTCGAGAAAAAGGCACTTAAAGTTTGAGTCACTGCCTTTTTTGATTAATAGTAAAACATTATTCAGAATAAAACTTAATATGCAAGATACAATTATAGTTTTTATCATATGCCTTCTTACTTGAAGTATGATGAATTATTTTAAAAATATAGATGGTTTTATGAAGTTACGTTGTTTTGCCATTTAAATCTGATTCTGACTTGAATATAAGAGAAAATAAATCGAGTTTTTATTTTCTTCTGTATGTATTTGCAAGGTAAAACAGCGTATAACATGTTTTTGTATGCATAATTATTGCTTTAAAACCAAAATAATACCATATAGACCACCTCCTTTTAATGTCCACCATTGTATAATGAACACACTTTATAATGGCAAATCAACGTATCTCAAGACATACGTTGTTTTGCCAAATTAAGAACGCCATATACAGTGACGTAACTTGAGATACGTTGTTCTGCCACAAAAATCGAGAGGAAAAATCCAAAAAGGTGCTGAGATACGTCCTACTATCTCGGAAACGTTATGAATTCGTTAGTTGGGACTTTCAGAAATGAAAATAGCGCCCTCGATATACTATAAACTGTTGTTATCTCAAAAAGTCAAAAAATTGAGTTACGTGGTTCTGCCATATCACGGCCGGGCTGTACTACACAGCTTGCCTCAAGCCAAAAACGTGTGTTTCTCGAGCAATTTTACACTAGTCTGAAATGTTCCAATAACAAGCACTAACAAAAAATACTATTTATGTTGACAAAAATATTTGCCATTTACGTTATAGTCTATGGGCGAAGCCATATTTGTTGAAAATTTGATCAAATTTACGAAAAAGCGAGGAATGATTCAACTTTGTCAAGTAAATAAAAGCAGAATGGCCGATCAACCATGTCTTCAAAGTTTTATTGGTATCTTCCATAAATAAGACTATTGGAAATGTTTACTTCCTATGCCTGTTGACACACACATCAAGTTTCTGACACATGACTTTGAAGCCGGTAAACCGGCTTGTCGGGTATATCTAACATGTTTACATACAACCTTCTGAATTGAAGTGAAATTGCATGTATAAAAGAAGTACAGAGCTTCATTTTTGAAAAATGCTGACGAGCTATAAATGACTCTCCTGAAAGGTTCAGGAGAGTTGTCAGGAGAGTGATTTGAGGTCAAATCATTAGATATTAACTGGTTTTGGTAGTTTGAGGTGAGCTAAATATTGCTCTCCTAAGAGGCTGTTTAGGTGAGCAGAGTAGAGCAATCACTCCAGCTCGCCTTAAAAATGAAGGCCTGAAGTATCTTAGTTTTGTTAATGCACAAACTGTGTTTTTACTTTGTACGGTAGTTATGCTTATCCAGATTTCTTTTGTTTTGTTTTTTTGTAGAAATATGTCTCCATTGGTGCGACTTATATGGCAATGTTTGAATCTTGTTTTTTTTTTTATTTTCCAGGGGTGCGGCTTATATTCCAGAAATTACGGTATGTCTCCACCAACTAACCCGAGTCGTAAGAGAGCTAGTAAAGTAGCCGTGCAACAAATTCTGACGCAACTTTCACATCGGGGAGGAAACCAAGAAGGAGTGGCAAAGAAGAAGAGACGGAATGATGAGGATCCCAAATGGAAGAAACTGGTTGCCATGGGAGGAGGGAAAAGCCGCAAACAGAGGAGACAGGAGGACAGACGCTTGAAGAAAGCCAGAATTAACGCCTTCCATCAGAAAAAATCGGTAGGTTGCAGGGACTTTCGATTGAAGAGAGTGCATGAGCTCTATTGAGCCACCCAGCTCCTCCCAATTGCTTTTAGGTAGCTCAATTAATAGAGCAACTTGCATGATGGTATTAACATCTAAGTTTACAGATAGCACCCCTAATTGCTCCTCTAAAGAACTTAAGGGCTTTTGATAGAGCCCCTGTAAATTTCAAATGGAAGTCCGTGAATTTGCCTATAACTAGTCTTGTAAATTTTGATGACGTTTGTAATTGGTTGCATGCTACTATGTACATCAACCTCAATCAGCAGTGTGGCAACAAAAAATAGTGTTTAGCCCTAGATATAGTTCCCCATTTTAACGATCTTGAAAATCCAGAGAGCTGAATGTATATTGACCTCGAGTGTCTAGACTATATTATCGATTGGTATAATCCGCTAAAACTACAAATAGAATGATAAAAAATCAAGACGGTGATAAAAAAAATTTCCAAATGAAAATGTTTCTCTTTGGAGAAAAATCAAAGGAGTCAGAAAATCTTTTCAGCAGAATAAAATCCACAGCACCTGTCAAGGACAGATTTCAGATTATAATGAAAAGACCAAGGTAATTATGGTATTGTTCTGGACCTATTGAGATCGATCTATGCCCCGTTGAACACCATCATGAAACATTTTCATAAATGGTGAAACATTTTACTCCATAACAAAAAATTTACACCATGAGAAAAAATCAAAATGAAAATTTTCATTCCGAATGAAAATTTAACATAGTGGTGAAAATGTAACACCATGAGAAAAATTCTGAATGAAAATGACTACAAAATGACAAACTATATCTAGGCCTTTTTACCTTGAAGTAGTAACTGTTACGGGATCCATGTCATATCACTTGTATTCTACAACATTGTGAACTGGTGTTTGTATGTTGTGTAAGAGACTAGCAATGATTGATTAGGATTGAAGAAGACCAAATCACTGCATATCAATATTTTTTGTACATAAATCGTTCATAATTTTGGCTAATCTTGTTGTTACCACATGGACAAGCGTAGGACTATGTTCATTATACTGTAAAACATGTTAATTTCACGAGGTATGTAATTTCGCGATTTTTGCGAGGGCAAATAATTCGCGAAATTTAATCCTCGCGAAAATATTGTCCAAGTTCATGTTGTTTTTTTATTAAGAAATGGCTTGTCAGCTCTTGTATTTGTGTATTTGTTAAATAGCCCCTCTGTGATACGATCTATTAAATCTCACCCCTATTTTGATGCTGTAAAAGGAATGATCCAAGTTCCAAGATGTTGATGTAAACAAACTTCAAGTCTTGCGGTCGGCAGTCAATGTAGTTTTTATTGGGTCGGTATGGTTGTAAAATTTTTGATTTATTTCTGCAATATGATAGTTAAGGAGCAAGATGAAATGCCGTGAGCATTTCATGAAGAAAGCAAGACACCTATCTAGACATCTTAAGTGGGCCCTTAGAAACATGGAAAACAATGTTGCCAAAATTCTAGACGCGTAGGAGGGCGCTTTAAGCCTAATTTCAAAATGGCCGCCAAATATATCATATTTGTTAGTCATAAAGTGATATATCAAAGGGAATACCGTATTAAAAATAAGATTTGTTTCTCAAAGCATTACTATTTTGTCCAAGGTACACATAAATGTACCATGTACTCATATTGTCATGTATGAGGGCGCTTTAATACCTTTTTACAAAGTGAATAACATAAAGATGTAAGAGCAAGATGTCGCAGAAAAAATCCCAAGCATTTCATGAAGAAATTGAGCCACTTTTATAGCTACCTTCAGAGGATCATATAGAATAGAAAACAAAATGTTGCCAAAAATGTAGCTGCATCAGGACTGTTTCCTGGACCTTTTTCAAAATGGCCCCCAAATACGTAATACCAAACATTACCTTAAATAAGTTACCTTCTGCATTTAATTTCCAATAAAGATGCAATTAACGACGTCGATTTTTAAATCGTATGTAAAGAAGGATAAACAATTGTCCCCGGTTGCATATTCCATTTTCAAAATGGCCGCCAAAAGATCATGTTTTATCATAATCAACAAGTAGCCTGTACAATGCCTAATATCATAAAAAAATGATAGAAAGGAACATATAGGGATACAACACGACCGTTTGTCCCAATGTAAATGTCACTCATACGTTTACATACAAAATGGTGCCCATAACGGATCCAAAATGGTCCCCATTTTTTAAAACAAAAACGACAAAAATACTACTTTTCATGTTAGAGTGACATTATGGTGGCATTATCAATGTAAAATAGCCTTGAAAGTATACATCATGAACAATTCTTCCAAAATTATACTTAACACATGTTTAAAATCTAAGATGGCGCCCAAAATGATATTAGTATCTAAAATGACTACCATAATACTGTTTTTCAGATTCAAAACTGGGTTAGATCTATATACATTAAAATGGATTAAAACATAAAACATGTTTTATAATCAATGTTAAATGTCTCTGAGTGTTACAACAGAAACATTTGTACTCAACAAATATGTAATTATATTTTATATCCGAAATAGAGCATAAAGTGATATATAAAACAGTCGTCACACTTCTATTTACTCTCACAAAATGTGTCAAAGTGACATGAGAAAGGCATACAAAACATAAAGCATTCAAGACAATAGAAGAAAATTGGTTTTGGGGATAACAACTGAAGTAATTCTTCATGAATCATGTTGTGACATATCTACAAATTCAAAACAACTCCAATAATAAGGTATAAAATGGCTGCAAAAACACCAAAATATTTTGGAAAAAAATGAAATTTCCAACAATTTTTGGCTTCAATTTTCGCACCATTTGGGATGTTAAACATGCAAATGGTTATATTTGTTTACAAAGTTATCTTTTGTATTGTATGGAACCATATTCCATTGACTATTTGACAGATATCAAGTTGCTTATGCTGTTTAAAGTCTTTCAATTGCATTTTTAAACATGTAATATATATTTTGGTGGTTAATTTAAAGCTCATTTTGGGCGCCATCTAGATTAAAAGCATATTATATTATAATTTGTGGAGAGATTTTTAGATTTAGAGCCGTTCTGTTTTATTTATTTGGAATGTTTGATGTATTTAATAATGTAGTCGCTCTAACTTCACTTTTTAGGGGGAAAGAGAAGTTTGGTGGCTGCTATAGATATAATTTTGAGCGCTAGGAATGAAATTATCCTTTTGTAATCCTTAGATTGATTTTCAATTGGTTAATTTGAATATTCAATATTTTTAATGCCTTTTAAAGTCATTCTAATCGATTTTCGAGTAAAAATATTATTTTTGCTTCATTTTGGTTAACATTTCGGATGTTAACAACATAATTTGGGATACAGAAATGTGGCAAAACCCTGAAAATTGTTTTCTATCGAATATTTTGAATATTGAATGTTTTAATAATGTTTTCTTGTCATCTTTTGAGTTAAAACCAGTATTTGACAGCCATTTTAGACCTCATGCTGGACGCAATTTTGAATTTGAAACATGTTACCCACATATTTCAATAGTTAACGACTCTGTGAACCCTCAAATTCATTTAAAAAAACTCTTTAATATTTACTGTGTTTACTATTGTTGTAATATAGGCATTATTTGGGGGAAATGCACTAAAGCGGTTATTCTAAACCTAATTATCGACTTTACTCGGTGGAGGTAGTATATAATGATCTTGCTGTAACCCTCAAATTTCCTTTCTGCTGATTGTTTATGATATTAGGCATATAGAGACTGTTTTGTTTAAGTTTTATAGAAATATGCTATTTTGGCGGCCATTTTGAAATTGATATGTGGATACGGTGACATCTTCATATCCTAGTTATTTCCGGTTCAATATAGACATCTTGACGTCTCGTCTAGTACATTTTCATTGAAACTTCATTGTAAAAATAGCACTTTCTGAACATTTTTGGTATTTTGGGGGCCATTTTGAAAAAGAGAGCAGGAAACGCCCCCTACGCGACTACATTTTTGGCAACATCATTTGTTCTGTTCTTCAAGATCTCCTGAAGGTATCTATAAAGGTGGCCTACTTTCTTCATGAAATGCTCACGGGACTTTAATTCATTACATTTTGCGCCTACACTATGACTGCTTACTTTTAAAATAGTTTTAAACATCATGTGTGGAGCCTTTTTTGATGTAGACTTTCAAGGTATTTTAGTAACATTTTGACAGGAAAACAGAAGACTAGAAGATGATATTTGGCCTTCCAAATTCGGAAGACATACTAATCATTGCAAAATTTCAAATTCGCGAAATTTAATACTCGCAAAAAATGTCACTTATTGCGAATTCGCAAAATAAACTCCCCGCGAAATTAAAGTGTTTTACAGTAATTTAGTAAGATTCGGTATGTGGTTATGATTTTTTTGACACAATATAGGCTTACACTTACAGGTTCAATATTCCACAGAAATATATGGTAATTATAGAAATGGTCTATTGTCTTCTATTTCTACAGTTATCTTCAATAAAGGTAGATGCACAGCCCACAAGGCAGGAGATCATCATACAGGAGCAAAAAACCAAGAAGGAAAAGAAGAAGAAACTACAGGAAAAAAGGAGACAGAAAAGGGAGAAGTTGAAAGAGAAGAAAGAGAAACAGGTGGGTTGATCAGGTGTGATTTTTGTTTTAACGCCCTCCCCTTGAAATGATCTGAAATACTTTTGTTTTCAGATGCATTGTAAGGGGAGGGTGTTAAAACTTTTTTTATGTTCTTTATGTTTTATGTTATTTTATTGACAGGATCAGGCCTTCATTTTTAAAGTGAGCTAGAGTGATTGCTCTCCTATGTTCGCCTAAACCGTCTCTTAGGAGAGCAATATTTAGCTCACCTCAAACTGCTAGAATCAGCTTATATCTACTGGTGTAACCTCAAATCACTCTCCTGACAACTCTCCTTGAACCTTTAAGGAAAGTAATTTATAGCTCTTCAACATTTTTCAAAAATGAAGCCCTGCAGGATTCTACTTTAAGATCATGGAGGATAACAAGGCTGAAGAGAAAACAATCAAAGAAAAAAGTGAAAAGTGCTATCTCATGACCTCCCCTTAAAATGATCTGAAATACCTTTTCTTTAACAGGGTTCTGAAGAGTTACGTAAACTGAGGTTGATGGAAGACAACAAGGCTGAAAAGAAAACCATTAAAGAAATTGGACAAGTAATCACACTTCCACATCAATATAATCAAAACGAAAATAGTACTACCTCAAGACATGGCCTCGCCCTAAAATTATCTGAAATACGTTTATGTTTTCATTATTTTTAATTTAATTTTTTTTTATCAGGATGCTGAGGAGCTACGAAAACAAAGGTTGCTGGACGACAACAAGGTTGAAGAGAAAACCATCAAGAAATTTTAAAAAATGGTTACACCTCCACATCGTATGGAAGTGAAAGAGAAAATAAAGCTGCCTTTTGATCTCACACAAAAATTCTCTGAAGTACTTTTTTTCCAATCGTAAATAGTTTATTTTATCTATTTATTTATATTATTTGAAGGATGCCGATGAAGATCTACATAAACAGAGGTTGCTGGACAACAATAAAGCTGAAGAGATAACAATCAAGAGATTGGACAAGTAATTACACCTACACGTCAATATATAATCAAAAAGAAAATAGGGCACCCTCTTTGCCTCACCCTAAAACTATCAGAACTTATTTTTATTTTATTCAATTCAATTTTTGTTTTGTTAGGATGCTGTGGAGCTACGTAAACAAAGGTTGCTGGATGACAACAAGGCTGAAGAGAAGACCATCAAGAAATTGGAAAACTAATTACACTTTTACATCAATATGAAAATCAAAAAGACATTTTAATTTTTTTTAATTTTTAATTTTTTTCTGTCAGGATGCTGAGGATCTACTTAAACAAAGATCACTAGATTTCAAAATATCAGAAGAGAAAACCTTCAAACAAATTTGAAAAGAAATTACACCTCCACATCAATATGAAAATCAAAAGAGAAATATAGTGCTATCTCATGATCTCCCCTTAAAATGATCTGAAATATCTATTCTTTAACAGGGTGCTGAAGAACTACGTAAGCAGAGGCTGCCTGATGACAATAAAGCTGAAGAGAAAGCCATCAAGAAATTGGAGAAAGAACTGCACTTCCACAAGAACAAGAAGAATAGTTTTATTTTATTCAATTCAATTTTTTGTTGTTAGGATGCTGAGGGGCTACGTAAGCAGAGGCTGCTTGATGACAACAAGGCTGAAGAGAAAACCATCAAGAAATTGGAGAAAGAACTGCACTTCCACAAGAACAAGAATAGTTTTATTTTATTCAATTCAATTTTTTTTTGTTAGGATGCTGAGGGGCTACGTAAACAAAGGTTGCTGGATGACAACAAGGCTGAAGAGAAGACCATCAAGAAATTGGAGAAAGAATTGCACTTCCACAAGAACAAGAAGACAAAGAAGAAGATCGTGCCGTCGATATTCAAGGCAGATGGGCTGGACTGTATCCTTGTAGTGTAACCATGCTAACACAGGATTTGTAAAGATGACTTTTGATCAGTTCAGTGGCGGCGGAAAGTTGAAATTTTGGACGGGGCGTTTTTTTTTTAAAGCAAAAATTTGTTTGAGCAAAAATGGAGTAAAAATTGTGTACTTTTTGAAAAACACACATAGCGCAAAAATATCTGTCAAATCGGCTAATTTCAGTTAAAATCTTGAAATTTACGCAAAACTCGGCAAACTTAGACTAAAAATTGACATAATACATGAAAATTTGTTTGATTCTTCACATTTAAATTATCAAAAAAAGGGAAATTCAATTTCCTTTCCTTTTCTTTCTCTCTTCTTTATATTTTATATAATTTCCCCTCCACCTGAAATGTAGGAGGGACATGTCCCGTCAACCACCCCCCCCCCCTTCCACCGCCTATGCATTTGATAGGGGGAGATATACCCTGCATGTGTGCCTCTTGATCATATACAGTTTTAATTTTTATGTCGTCACATATTTTAGTTTAAAGAAATACAAGTGATACTGATGCACTTGTGTCAAGTCTAGCAGGAGTGACAAGAACAGATTTAATGTTAAGCACCCCTTTCTACATTATAAGTGGTGCTTGTACATATTATTGGTCTGTCATTGTACCACTGAATATAATGAAAACAAAAATCAAAGTGACTGGTTTGAATCCTGATTGCTATTCATGGTATAGTCATTGATCATTGTGATAAATCAATATCACCACTCATGATGCAGTTGGTATTGTGTTACTTTTTGGGGGAGGGGGGGGGGCTATGTTTTTATAATGGGTTGTCCCAACAAAGATTTGTATGAAGATTATCTTCCTGTTTCGTAGCCCCTTTAACCAAGCTTGAAATCTTGGAATTGCTCCCCATTCTGTCATAGTTATCAACTCTGCAATAGAGATATGTAAATAGTATACCTAATTGTTGTCCCCAATATCCCTTGGGTAGACGAAACAATTGACAACTCGTTTGGTGCAGCAGGGTTCAAACTCGCGACCTACTGATATGATTCGGAGTCCTGTGCTGTTCCACAAGACCACATGTACACAAAATGCTTTGAAAGGTCCTTTTATGGTAGTAGTAGTTTTGACTAAGACCAGGGGTGTGAGAGATTAATGTACAACAATAATGCACTCCGTGCTGAAGTTGGAGTTGTCTGCACTCACGAGGCATAGCCAAGTGAGTTGGACAACTTCGACTTCAGCAAAAGGTGCATTATTGTTGTACAATTACACGAGCGCCAAGTAAAGAGCAGTTATAATTAATCTAATTTCATACACAGCATTGATTAAAATGGGTTTGCTATTTCAATAAAACATAGAAAATACAACCATTCATCATCCCATGTTAATCATAGTAATTTAGATTTACCTTTCTTTTAAAATGAAACTCGCCATACAAGCTCGAACATGTTACGTGTGCACGTACATGGAATTGTACAACGCACTACGCGATACGCAGCGTTCAACTAGATGAGATTATTGAATGCGTATAAGTTACTAACTGTCCAATTAGATTTACAATTTCAGTGTGTACTTAACACAAAGTGTATGAATTCAAAATAATATATCTTCCTAAACCAAAAAAGGCTAGACACGGAAGAAATTTCAGGAGTGGCCACCAGTTGGATCCACCAAGGTGCAGAACTACCCGTTACAGGAAGTCTACAATTCCGGCTATTGTTGACCATTTAAATAATGAAATTTTCATTGTGTGATTTCCATGTTTTGCATGCAATTTTATATATGTGTTTTGATGTATTGCAGATTTTTCAGTCTTTGACTGCACTTCTGTGTTTTTATACCGTAATAAATAAATAAATAAATAAATAAATCATTATCCTTGACCGTCAACAACAGATCTTCTAGATGTTGTGAATCCTGACAAGCTTGATGACTTGGAGGAAGACACATATAGCAGTGATGATGAGGAAGAGGGTGATGAGCTGGGTCTACTTGATGCTCTAGACTCAGATAGTGATGAAGAGGATGGAGTGGGGGATGAAAGCTCTCAAGAGACAAATGAAGGGAAAATACCAAAGATGTCAGCCATGAAAGATGAAGATATCTTCAGAACTTTAAAAGAAAGGACTAGAACTGGGGATGAAAGTGAAAGTGGTTCAGAGATGGATTACAGTGAAGGAGATGAGCCTGATTTTGATGATAGTGCAGAAAGTGACAACCAAGGTGATATGAATGAAAGCGATGAACAAAGTGAGGCGGAGGATGTTGAATCAGAAAAGGGGTCTGATATTAAAGTAGTTGATGATAACAGGACTACCAAAAAGAAAACCAAAAGTAAAAAGGTTAAAACTGATGTAGAACATTCATCCAATATTGAAGTGGATGATGACAGAACTTCCTCAAAAAGAACAAAACAGGAGCTTAAAACCAATTCAAATATAGATGATGCACCCGATGAGGACATCAGTGATGATGATGCATTAAGTGACGACAGTGATTCTAGAACTAAACAAGAAACCAAACCTGTTGTCAAAATGGACCCATACGGCAATATTATTGGTGAACAACAGCCTGAGAGGACTGGTTCTTATGTACCACCACAAAAGAGAGCTAAGATGATGGGGGAGGATAGCAAGAAGAAGGAACAGCTGGAGAGGTTGAGGAAGCAACTCAAGGGTCTTATCAACAGGTGAGTTCATCATGCAAGAAAGCTGTATCTGCAATAGCTGCCATTTGTCATAAATTTGAATGGCCGCTGTGGAATGTGCAGTCTCAGTGGCTCTTGAAATGGTTTTTCAGGTGACAGGAGACGGTGTAACATGAAGAACCATTTCAAGAGCCATTGACATGTGATGACTCACCCCGAAAGGGCCGGGGGACTTTGCCACAGAACACTTAATAATGATGAAAATAGGCAGCAAAAAATACAGAAAATAATAAGAAATTCCAGCACATTTTCTGTTGTAAAATTTGATCACCTTGATCAATTTCAACAAATAAGGTGTCAATTTAAAGCTTTAAGAATAACAGATGAAATTATAAAATTAAAATTGATATCATCTGCATATCAATATGGCAGATTTTTCAAGTAATAAATATAACATAAGGCAGCCATTGCAGATACGACTTTCTTGCACTCACATGACGAGTTGTCCGTGTAGTTCAGTATGTACGTAAAAAATTCAACATTTTTTTTTGGATCTACCTTTGCATTAAAGTTTAAAGATCATTTTGTCACGGTCGGACGAAATTTGTCTCCTTTGTTGCATTTTATAACCTCAATATATTATCCCATTCATACCCATAGATTTAAAGGGGAGATACCAGGCTTTGTATACCAGCCCGTGTAATGGCGTCGTCAGCCATGGAGCTCAAATTGGGGGTATTCGGGTCCACTCAGTTCCTGGCAAAATCAACTCCGAGTGCCGAGACTTGGTTACGCGTAGAGACAACCTGCGCAAATAATAATTTACGCGTATGATACGCCAACCTGCATGCAAAGCATGTGTGCGTGTTTCAATATTCGCGCATTATGACAAGGTGCGATGCAGCATCGGCAAGCTATCGGTAAAACCCGAATACCCCCAATTTTGTGTCCATGCCAGATAAAAATGGCGGACATGCCTGGTATCTCCCCTTTAAATCTATGTTCATACCTCAACACCCATTTTGAAGGTTGTGATCCTGGGGGGGGG
>JXSR01S005230.1:34109-51581 GCA_000969725.1 Ophiothrix spiculata
TCTTTTTTGGAGAATTTTGTAAATGCTCAGCATCTTTGTTTTTTTTTATTTAATAATCAGCTCTACATGTATAGGAAAAGAAATATGGAAATATTGAATTGCTATCTTGAGTAGATAGTAAACATGGACACATTTCTTTAACTTAATTAGTTTTGGTATACAGTAAAATAATTCTGTATCTAAGTGATATAATAGAGGTTGATTAATTACCTTGCAATATTGGTCTTAGTTGGGCACAAGGAATATGAAATATAGTCAGGCCTACTTATTGTTTGACGTGTATGTTTAAGTTAGATGATTTATTGTAAGCCATATATGAAGCTGATTCATGAAGGTCTGTTTGTTCAGTAGAGTATAATTCTGACATCAACATTGATTGCTTGGGGTGTGATTAAGGCTAACGTAAGATGTAAACAAATTGGTAAAATAGATGATATACTGGTGTACAAGTTTACATCTCTGAACCCATGTTCAGCATTTTTGAATAATAATTGATTGTTGTGTAAATCTATACTAAAATAAAATAATTAAAAAAACACTAAAAAGTGGACACTTGTAATTTAACAGTAGCCACTAATCTGAAGTACTAAAATAATGATGAATTAATGATAATTTTAAGTAAGATTTGCCAAATGCATCAAAATTTAACTCAAGATCTCAAAATCTGTTGTCAAACATGGCCCTGATCCCAACATCAGGCTTTCTTGATCAGCACTCAGCACACTCACTTTGGTTTTGCTTCTTTGACTCATCTGGATCTGATGAACGACACTTGTTCTAATTTAGTGATCAATCTTGAAAAAGAAAAATGAATGGGGAAAGGTAAACACCATACTGTCCCAATATTAATTTTCTTATTTCTTGCAAAGTAAATTCTAGGCTACCAAAGTCCATCTAGATCGGTTCAAAACTCTTGAGTAAATTCATCTTGTGAGCAAACACCGTCTGTCATATGAAGATTTTTGTTTTGTGATCTTTGTACTGGGTAAGGCAACCTTTTTTGTAAATCATCTTCTATTCTATTTTAACTCCCATCTGGCATTCCTCATTTCTAGACTCTCTCCTGTGTACCTCTAAAGCAAGATGGTGTGGGTGGGATTCGAACCAATATCATCCCTCAGGGGTGTTTTACTTTTAGCAAGCACAATTTATCCATCTTATAGGCCTGCATGCTTCTCTTTTATATTTGTTAGATTATTGTGGGATAAGACTCAGTCACACATCACCGTATAGAGCCCAAACGTACAGATAACGCACACTGTTTTGTGAATCGATACACATGTATGTCAATGACCAAAACAATGTGTACATTTATTCGTACATCTGGGATCTATACGGTGATGTATGACCGAGCCCCTAGGATGGGAGGACCGTAGTCCGATTTTTCGCAATTAAGTTTTTGTTTGTATTGAAATGAAAGTTCACAGCTAAAGATATTTCATTTGTAATGTTGGTTAAAATTGGCATAGCCAATAGCCATATTGATTTGATTGGCAATTTTGTAATACAAAGATGCCTATAATATTTGCTTTGTGAATGGGGTTGAAATGTTGAACACATATCAAGACAGTTTCAAATAGTTCGAAAACAGTTGGAGCGATCGGACTGAGCTCCTCTAAATAAGATTTTGTTCTGATTAAAAATCTCAGACTTTGCACCTGTTACTTGTTATTTCATTTTAGAAACTACTTTTTAAACTGATTTTACTGTAGTACAGGCTCTGAATAGAATTCAGTCTGAATGGGCCCTTGGGGCTGGATGAAACAATGAAGTGAGTAAAGTACAGCCCGTATGACAACACAAAATCGATTATATGGAAGTAATTTGAAGCGATATTTTGGTTTGGGATCTGGGTAAACTTTATGAGTGAATGATTACACAGTGGCGTTGATGACTTAGTGGCGACGTTAGGTAGGCAGTGACTCATATTTATGCATATTTGATAATGTCATCGTTCCGTATCAAGAATAATTGTTGGTATAACGACACTTGTAGAGCACCGTGCGAGTCATGATGGTATACTTACACTGTCATAGTCCCCTTATGCAAAGTCAAAATCGGTTGATAAATTTGTAATTTGTTGAATTTGCTCAGAGTGAATTGTATGGATTAAATATTGTACAGGAAATCAAACTCATTATTATGTAGACATATTAGTAATGTTTTGTTTGTCACATTTTTTCCCTACTTGTTGAAAACAGACACTGTGGTGGTGGTGTGTTTGAACATCAGACTTTTTAAATTTTCCCCAAGGTAAAGCACAATATATCATAACAATGCACCACCTAGACCCTCCTACAATGTGAGCACATATAATTTCAACATATATCTTTATCATTCAGAAAAAAAGTGGTTGAATTCTCGAGTCGCTAAAATTGCAGAATTGTCTGTCCTCATATTTTGCTAATATTGTGTGTGTGGTCTAAAATTCCACTTAAGATATTGTTTTATTGCACATATTATTATGTTTTTGCCTTTATGTCAGAAAGTCATTCAGCTCTTCACATTAGTTTGATATTGAAAAACCGTTCATTTGGATATGAGTAGGCCTATACAGCTAAATTAATTATATACTCTTGTACACTTAGCCAATTAACTGATGCTTTGGCATGTATACAAAGAATGCTGTCAACTAGACTTGCCTCAAGTCCTTAGGTAATAAAATCTCTGGGATATATGTCTTATTACACTCTTTATTCTGTAAACAGGCATACATCTTAAATTGCAAAATGAAGTTTTGCCCAAACAAAACAAACTAAAACAAAAATAAATAGTCAAGGTTCTGCACCGTAAAATATTCACTTTATAATTATGAATTTCCCAAGCAAAGTATGTATGGAACCTAAGCTTTATATGATAAATGTCACTGGTAATATCCCTCAGAGAATATAGGCCTATGCCACAGTAAACCTTCCACAATTTTTCATCTTCATAATTATTGCCCTTAAATGCATGGTGCTAGACACTTCAAAACCCACAAGAAAATAGCACATTATCTATTCCAATGGAAAAATCTAAAAATATCACAGTTTTGAACATGTGCAAGGATATAGCTAAATCCAGCCTAAGATGGAAAAACAGGATTTGTGTAATATTAACATATGGCCTGATCATGGATTCTCTACTCTAGAGTAGAGAATTCATGGCCTGATCATGGATTCTCTACAATCCATGGCCTGATGAAGCAAAATCTCTGTGTGGGTATCTAGCTGAGCCTGTGGCTATCCTAGTACTATTTAATAGAATATTCGATATTTTTGGGACATTGTTTGTCTATCACATACACCCTTGATTATCAGAGGAATAGTTGAAAATCAATTAATATTGACATATATTAATATCAGCTATAGGCCTATTATTGTTTACACTTGAACTTTAATCATGAAGGAGGGAGGGGTGCCCAATCCAGCCTTGAACAAGGCTAGCTGTCAACTAAAATATTACAAACCCATCCAAATTTGACATGAAAAACAAAAATATCAGTCAAACCGAGACTTGAGACACTGACCACTCGCTTGGGGCTAAAAGTGACTATTTTGATTGCCTAGCAAATATTTTGTACAAGTAGTATTGGAAAAAAGTATAGTTTAAGTCCCATTAAAATTTTCATCTTAACCATGACCCCTCCTTAACTAACTAAACCATGACCTGACCCATTGCAAGATTAATTCTATAAGTATTTATCTACAAATGATAATGTTCAGATGAACATCTCCGGTGATTTTGATTTCCAGTAAATATAGCTTGAAACATTGGGTGACCAAATTAGGCTAATATTTTCACCACTAAATCTCTGTATATAATCTATATTGCATTTGAAATGATATAGACAAAAAAAAATCTTGTACCAAATATTTGGTAACCAATAAAAAGTATTGAGCAGACTTGCTCATAGTACTGAGATTTACCTGTTTTGCCTGTATAGACAAAAGATTAATTACTACATGCTAATCTTTTTTGGAGAATTTTGTAAATGCTCAGCATCTTTGTTTTTTTTTATTTAATAATCAGCTTAAATAATATGACTTTGATGATGCATGTGTCCATGTTTCCAATTCAGCAGAGGTTGTCAACTGAAATTTGCATCACTGATACCAAGTGACAACTGGATGAAAGTAAAACCATAGTCAACGTATCCATCCTGGTCAGCTGAAATTAATCTCATATTTGATGTGTAAATTGTGGTTTTCACAACTTGGTTTTTAATTTAAAGATTAAAAACACATTAAAGAAAGCCTGCCTTTATTGCGGTTTTATGTATTTTTTCAAGTGAAAGGCTTTTGAATATTATAATGAAATCAAAAGGAATTTCTCATTTATTGGCATAGTGACAAAACAGTACTCTTATAAATCTCTTATTTGATTAGTCAATAAAAATTGTGTTTTTACAGGGAATTTAAAATACCATAGGAAATGGAATACCTAGAAAATTTAATCATACAGTTGCATGTTTAGACCAATTTGTGTGTTAATGCTTTGTCACATTCGTTCCAAGTCAGAAAGAGGATTTATAAAAAAGTGTAAGTGTGAGGCATAGAAGTTACAAAAAAGTTGCTTTTTGCCCCTGGTAACTTTTTAAGTGCGGGATATGGTATTTGAGCTGAAAAGATTGGAAGAAAAGAAATGGGCTCATGTGTGATGACTGTGACTCAAAACTTGTTGAACTAAGTGACCCCTTTGTGAGAACTGCTCATGGCGAAATGACTCGCTGCATGTGAAGAAAGAAAAAACAGGTAGATTTATATACTGGGGAAGATCAATCAAAACGAAATCTAAAATGTTGAATTTTTAAAATGGATCATTTCTTCATTTAAGCTGATGAAATGAATCATGGTTTATAGATAATCTTGTATCTGTAAATGGGATAAGAAATGGAGGGCACATAAATTAATGGTATTTATTCCATTGTATGTGAAATTGAGCTAGCGGCTGATACAAGTTGGTTAATGAATGAAGTTGATGGAGGCGCATGGTAAGGCACGCCATTTAAATTTAAATTATGTGCCTAGCAAAGCAAATGATGAGAAAAAAGAGAGCAAAATATGACAACAGATGGGGAGATGGCTCTGAGGGCAGAAGATGAGCTGGGTTGGAAGGCAAAGTGGCACCGAGGGAAAAGGATGAAAGAGGCAAAATTGGTGCAGAAAATGGTAGAAAGGAGAGCATTTGGGAAAATTCATAGTTTGGTTTGGTATAATTGGATGACATGTCTCATTCACCCCTGAAGACTTAAGGATGACGGTGTATAAATTGGTGTTTGTGTAAGGATGGATTGGTGCGTGTGTGTGAAAATGATAGCTGCTGCTTGTTTTTTGTAGATATGTGATAAGAAATGACTGTACGATAACATTTTATCGATTAATGTCTGTGAAAGAATTGATCTGTGTTTGTGAAAATAATAGCTGCCATATATGGGGAATGCATACAGGGCTCTTTATCAAGGGGTTCTTGAACGCACCCTCCTTATGGGTCGTCACACATTCAATGTCAACTTGACATTGAATGTAGGGGTCTTGTTCTAAGTGAATTTTCAACCTATTTTTTATGGTAGTGATGAGAATGAGAGGTGTTTTGTACAAGATGTTCAAGATCAAAAGTGAAGACTTGAGAAGGATGGGTTCAATAAGTTGGGTTCAGGACTTTCATTGTTGCTTGCATTATAAACCACTTTGTTTAGAATATGATTTTTTGGCTTGTGGTTCCTTTTTTTTTGTCATGTTTGTGGTTCTTTTTTTGTCATGTTTATAGTCTAAAATAAATGTTGTTCTTTTGTGCAAAAGTATGTCAGTGATGTGTAAATAGATGTAAGTTGGAAAAAATAGAATCCAAGCAGCAGCTCTGTAAATATCTAAAACATATTCAAAACTACAAACATGAAAGACGCATCCTATTGCTAGTTCAACATGGTTTGGGCTCGACTTGTAGCTTTTAGGCATACAATTACCTGTTGGGAACAACTCTTTCTTTCTTTTTTCTATATCTCTTCCACATTAATAAGCATTTGTTTAATACAAATTTCCTTTTGCCGAAAGACACACAACTATTTTCCTTAGCAATCAATGCCTGGATAATGTTCTACAACAAATAATTAGCAAATTACCGAGACATGAATGAAGTAGGGTAAATCAGGTATGAAATTTAAGGGGAAGCAAATCTTTTGCAAACATATAGTCGGCTGATTTGTGTGTAATAATAGAATTGGTTTAAAAGTGAACTCCATTGTGAGTGTTTGAAGTTGATCATAGTGGTGGTGGTGGGGTGGAGGGAGGTATTTCCATAATGGTATATTGGGATTTGCCACAAAAATAGGTAAGGTTTTTGCAAAAAAAATCCATTAACATGTACCATTTTGGCCCAAGAATTCCAGTACTTTGGTCTATTCAACAAATTGTGCAAATCAGATATAACTATTAACATTTGGATTTCATATTGAGAAAATCCCTAACATGGTAATTTTTTTGAAAAATGTAAATGAGTTAGGGTTCCAAGGCCCTAGCAGCACCCTCTACCCTGTCCAAATCATAGTTGAGTAACACCCCAAAAGGGTTTGCAATAGAATCAATAATGCCCCAAACTAACTCTTAGTAGCAATTAATTCAGTAGTTAAGTGCCATCGTAATAATAATTCAAACGTTTACACTTTACTGACCAAACACCGGAGGCACTGCTATTTTCTTTTTTTACCTACATATAAATCTCTCATTCTCATTTAGCTCAATTTTGGTCAATATTGATTGTGATTTAGTAGAGGTATACAGCGCTTCAGGTACATAAATATAAATCCTACCAAACCACTTTCCCGTGGAAAATCAAAACATCTGGATTGACCGATATTTGATTCAAAGAAATCACAAGTGAATTTAAAGGCGGTCAGTTTATTGGTGAATTAGATGTTAATGTTTGTTATTTAAAAATATCACATATTTCATTGATCTTTATTTAATGTGGATATATTCTACTTATCCATTTAGAAAAAAATTAAAGAAATATATGAATTTGCTCATATTTTTAAAGGTATCAGAAGGATTCCACTCTACAGGGTTTTTCATGAAAATCCTAAAATGTACGTCCTATTCTGAACATAATCAGGAACTGGGACCTATAGAACTGTTTAAAGACAAAGACCTGTATTCCAGAAAGGTGTTTAGCTTAACCACAGTTTTACTGGAACACCAAGGCCTGTATTCCAGAAAGGTGTTTAGCTAAATCAAGGTTTTATTTCTCGTCAACAGCACGACTGATTGAACTGTTCTGCTTGAAAGCTGCAATGATGCATATCATTCCAGACAGTTGATGCTCAGTTAAACAACGGTTTAGCTTAACATCTTTCTGGAATACGGGCCCAACTGTCCAGGAATGATACGCACCGTTGCAGCTTTCAAGCGGAAGAGTTCAATGAGCTGTGTTGTTGACGAGAAATTAAAACTGTGGTTTGGCTAAACACCTTTCTGGAATACGGGCCAATATGTTTGGAAATCAGTTTATAATTTGTACAGTTCATGTGGCGAACTGTACAAATTACCCCAGGTTCCTTATCCTTGTTGTAGTACCGGTTCCTAAATCTGTATTTCCAGTTGTAAGCAGTGCATAACTTGACTGTATTTAGAACAGATTAAAATCAACGCACAATGAATTTTGCCTAAAACATAGAGGAACAAAGTTACACAATTAAGAGGATGTGACAGTTATTATTATTGACAACCAATACATCTTCAATGCTTCCAAACCTATTAATCAATGTGAAGATACATCATTTTGTACTTTTTGCATCAAAATTAAAAAGTGCAGCTCGGCAAAGTTGTACATTTGCATTTGAACTTAATGACTCCCTGTAAGTTATAAATTGATGCTAGAGGCAAGCTGCTCTTAATTGCTTTTAACATTCAAATTTATGCGTAATTTTTTATTTGCTTATGCAGATTAGTAAGTAAGTAGAGCAGTATCTTGCTGTCAGCTTCATCAAATAAAAAATCCCATCTTTTTCATCTGTTTCATTTTTTTAAATCTCTGAACGTCAAAGTTCATAAGGAAATGATTGAAGCTGTTCATTTTGATATTAATGAGGTTAGACATGTTATAATATGTTATAAGATAGCGTTCTTATTATTGTTAATTTTCAAAATTATGAGAATACTATTTCTGACTTTCCAGGGCTATCACCATTACCATTCCACCATTCTATTAAAATGGATTTGCTTTGTGTGGAAATCTTTTCAATCAAATCGAAAATGTGGGAATTAGACCATTCAAGCTACAAGTTTAACCACTAAAGCAAGCATCATGGAATGATGCATATGACTTGTATTTGAACTTCAACATGGACATGGTTAATTCATTGTTTACATCTTCTTAACCCTTTCAGTCCTAAATTTCCATATTATACAAATATTGACTGCTTCGAGGGGCATGGTTTAAATTATTTTCCCAAGGTGATCTCAAAACCATGAATATGCCCGAAGCAAAGCTGAGGGCATATTCATGGTTTTGAGATCACCGAGGGGAAATAATTTTAACCATGCCCCGAACAAAAAGCAGTCAATATTTGTTTTATATGCCGAGTATATAGATTTTCGTCATCTGGTTGCTTAAAAGAACCGATAATGATTTACAATATATCTCTTTTCAATGCTGACCGCGCCGTATTTTGCGCAAAATGTATTGAGCGGGCCTAGTGAAAAATATGCCCCGGGCCTAGTAAAATCCATGCCCTCACTTTTAACCAATCAGAGGACAGGAATCTATATATGAGGTATATAATGGTGTATATAGCCCATACTGAATTAATATGTACTCAATACGAATTGGAACGCCTGAGCGTTCTCTCGTAAGCTCCCTTAGAAACGCTCAAGAGTTCTATAGGATCAAAAGGGTTAAGCATGATAACTTAACTAACTTTTTGAGTGACTGTTTTATTGTTGATTTGATCATTTGGTACAGAATGAATTGACCAGGATCAAGATGGGAATGTTGTCTTGGTATGGCTACAATGTACCATGAACTTTTGTCAAAGTTTGTCATGTAGTAAAATATGAAACTGAAATAAACAATTGGTTAAACATTTTGTCATATTATGAAATAAACAAATTTAAAAAGCAGTAAGTCAAGCCTATATGCTTTTTTGTTGGTGGTACTTCTAAGATGTGGATTTTTCAATCTTAAATTCAGCATCATCCCCAAACTTTTCCCCGAACATTTTGAGATTTTTGCACAATTTTAAGTATAAGCGGTAATAATGACAGCATGCAAAGTTTATTGTCAAATTCCAACCCTTTATATCAAAATATTTAGATATTCTTTTATTTTTAATTATCGTTGTCGAGAACGATAAATATTGCCCTCTATAGTTGATTTTAAAAATTGATCTTTTCAGGAGATCTATTAATGCAAACTTTTGTGGATGTATCTGCAATCTATGTTGGGAAAGGAATGTTTTGAAAACAAATCTGATGCGCTTTCTTGAAATATAGCACCAATAAATATGTTTAGAGAATAGCCTCAGGCTCATACCCAAGATCAACAAGCAAAATTAAATTCAAATTTTTGAATTTTCTGAAGGTTTTTATTAAATTTTTCCGATATCTGGTAATTGACTGTTATTTTCTAGCATATGAAGTGTGAATCATCCACAAATAAAATTTCGAAATTTTGTCCAATGCCCCTTTAACTTTAAGTTTATTATTTAAAAAACAACAACTTTTTTTTGTAGAATGCATGTATATTGTGCATCTGCAAAAAAAGAAAAAAACATTTCACCAAATTACAAACTTCATTTTTTGACCTGTAGCGTAAAATAAAGTTTGGCTGTTTGGAGCTGAGAAGGCACATAGTCATAACAAATGAAGGCAACATGTATCAGGGACATGTAATAGGCAATAGGATTAGGCAATCTAATTCAAGGTTGAACAACTCATAATTAGTTGGGATCACTTGATATCAAATTGTTATCAAAGATAATAAAAGTGCAATTTAGGCCTAATGGATATCTGTAATTATCATGATTGTGGTTCATAAATGGCCTAGGATTGTTGTGTTATGTTTGAATTTATGTCTTTTAAATTGGTCTACATCAATTTGACATCTTCCTAAATTGTTGACATGGATTGTTATCAATATAGCAAAGGTTAGAAAGGTTTCTGGATAAGCTTGAGAGTGGTCTTTTTATCAGAACTTGGAAGAATGTTGATACTGACTGAAATATTGTAGTTTTGTAGAAATGCATAGTTTGAGGTAAGGATGTGATGAAGTAGAACAACTTTAGGGGATTTGTAACTGTGCAGTAATATACCACTGACAAATATTAACATCAGTTTTAAGAGTGGTTTAAGATTGGTACAAATGTGCTCACGAAATGTATATTGGGTGTGGCACTCAAATAATTGAGTTTCACCAAAAACTTACTAAAGGTAAACATGGGCTAATTTTTCTCAAATCACAGTACAATGACCAAATTATTGGCTTGCAAAAATTGTCAAAAATAGGTCTTACGATATTGAGCAAAATTGATTAACATAGGTAGCCTTTTCCTCTAAATATTCGCCTTATATTATAAGTAGGTTTGGATTCTGAGGCCAACTCCAACCCAAAGTTGAGTATCCATTATGGTCTAGGCTGGTGGTATTCTTCTCTTTTGAAACCCTTACAATGCAACTGCAGTTGTATCACAAATTTGATGAACCACTGGTGGGGATGAATTTGCTGTTGGGCAACCAATGTTGGTATAAGTTTGTGACACTGGATAGTATGGCTTGCATGTAATCTGTGTGCTGTCTTAGGCAAAAAAAGAAGAACTCTGTCTCAGCTTACTTAAGGTCAAAACCCTAAGCGCTATGCGGTTTTTTTTAGTAAAAAAGGGCTACGCGGATGTTGAAATACCCCTAATTTTTTTTTAGTGCAGTTCAGGCCACTATTTTTTTTTTCGCGGCCGCTTTGCGGCCGTTTATTTAATTTTTTTTCCAGCAGTAGGAAAAAAAAGATGAAAAAACTGAAAATCTCTCAAAAACCTAAATGCTAAACGCATTTTTTTTTTAATTTAATTTTTTTAATGAGGTGCCAAGGCAAATTTGCATGAGAACATCTGCATGGGTGATGAATTTTAGTAAGAAACCTGTTGAAATGCAGGAAAACTGTGGTTTTGATTGTTTGTTGAAAAGAAAACCCGTCTCTAGTAATTATTTTTTTAATCGTCGCTATTCTTCTTGATCAAATCTGCTATTTTGATTTTCATTTTTTTTAAAAATCAGAATACAAAATTTAAATGCGGTCATATATTATGCCAAAACGAAATGCGCGCTGCCCACAGGAAACAAACTTGTTTCTTTTTTTAGCCTTACCTTTTTACAGTACATTGTAATTTATTTATATCTATGAATATTGTCAATCATCCAGGTTTCTAAAATAGCAAAATATAGTAATAATTCTTGTCAACTGCGCACTAAATAACCACTCCTCATCCAAGAAACATTCATCAGGCTGACTGATCTTCGGCTGGCTTGATGATCTGTGATGGTGGAGAATGGTCACATGAGAGATGTAAAGGAATTTTCCATCACTGTGTCGTACATGTTGCGAAGATTATGTACAAGGCCCTCCACTGTTAAGGGAAGGTTCCTACCTATGGATGTAGATCAGTGGGCCTAATCATGCTCCTTGGATGAGGATGTCATAGGTCATTACATCAGCCGGACTTCCGGTAGCATGTGATCCAGGCCCACTTACGATGTACGGACGCGTTCTCACTATGCATTTGGTACCACATCCTGGTACCGAGACTACCAATTTGAGCTGGTCTCAGAATCGATCTTGGATTTAGGGCTGAGTCCACTTAAAGGCGTTCTCACTGGGCAAGGAAGTGGGCTTCATGTAGCATCGAGTACCACTACTTGGTACCAAATATCACTGTTGGAACATATCCTAAGTGTCCAGTTGACAAGAATTGGAAAAGGTATACTTTAGGTCCCATCAAAAACTATGCCCTAACCCTAACCCTAAACCCTAACCCTTACCCTAAAACTAACCCTAACCCTATACCCTAACCCTAAACCCTAACCCTAAAATTCTGGATGGGACCTAAAGTACACTTGGTCCCAAGAGTTGTTACCATATTTTGCTGATCTTGTCATAAAATGATTGACAGAAAACCTTGAGTCAATTTGAAAACTTACTACCTTAGAACTGAACTTAATCTTAGTAAATTTCATACATGTAGAAATCAAGAAATGTCCCAATATGTTTTAGATGAAGGTTATATACAGGGACCAAATCATGCAACCGGGGGCAGCAACTGATGTACAGTATTTTTGAGAATTAAGTGTTTCTGTTCGCAGGCTTTTTGGAGCACAACACTTGTTGCTACCCTGGTTTACGTGAAAATCAACTCACACACAATTTACAGTGTGTGATTGTTCTAATTCCAGTGCTTGTGAAACGCCGACTGTTACGCTCGAGTTAAATGATGTAGTACGCAGACATACTTAATAAATAAAAATACTGTAGGGATGTGATGGAGGTCCCGGGTTGAAATCTGGGTGAAAACTTTTTCACCCTCTTGTTTCTGATGAGATATGCTTGAAATGGGAAAAGATAAAAGAAATTGGTTTAGAGCTTTTTAAAAGACTTTCATCTCCATCCTTTTATCCTCTTTGCTGTTAGCTTGCTGCAACATGAGCAACTTGCAGCAAAATAAGAGGATATTAAATGCACTTATTTTTACAGAAATGACTTTATAGGCAAAAGATACCAATCTCAGAAATAAGTGAGTGACAAATAGTACAGGTAACTTTAAGAGGATGGTATCAATAAAAGTAAATTCCAGTCCCTTTTTGAAAAGAAAACAGCACAAAACAAAGTCAGCTAAAAAAGGAGATGTTGGTGGAAAGTTGGTTAAATGCATCGCGAGAACTGTGCCAGGTGACAAGATCTTAAAACAATATAACCAGTTATTATTCCTATTTATTTCCTCTAATTACAAGCGAAAATCTTTGGCTTTGCCTCAGGGGATTTTAATCTTAAATACTATATTACTATCTATAAATAATGGCATATCGTAAGACATTTTATCTCATTTTTGAACTATGGTTATAAATGAGATTGCTTGTCTCATATCATCAGGTGTGATCAATATGCGTCATGTTGTAAGAACGCAGTATGTATATATCAGATAACATGTATTGCTATTTTCTTTTACCTTGGGAAAAGTCTTGCAGTATTAATCAGACGATTATTGCTCTTTCAGAGGCAGTATCTGCTGTATCAATTGTATGTATATACTACTGTTTAGAATGGAAGTGGATTGAAGTGAATGGGATGTTTCAAGGAAGTATCTGTTATGTTTTGTACTTGCACATACTGCTTTTTTACTTTGTACAGCAGAATTATATATATAGTGGGTGATTTCAATATAAACCGTTGGTTTAATGGAAGTATCTACTGTGTTTTATATTGCACATATTGCAGGTTTTTTGTATGGCAGAAATGCCATATCTTTCTCCATTTTTGAGCTGGGAGGTTGGAAAAGATAATAATCTGTGTTTGGATTGCACTGTTGCAAATTTGATCATGGCTTCAGAAATTTATTATCAACACAAAACAAATTATAAATTCTCCAGAAACAAATTGTAAATTCTCAGAGGCCTACTATTTTGGTTTCATTTAGAAAATGCCTAATGTAAATATCATAAATTGTAGGGTGTAAACTTGCTCAGGATATATATGGCAAGTTCCTGGGAATTTTTGTTCTGGCAAATATTTACAATGTGTATGGTATTCATTTCTGCTGATGTGTACACAGAGATTTTTTGCAATTTCTTTATTTTGAACTCCTGCATTTTATTATTTTAATTCACCATTTCTTTGTACTTTGGTTTAATGCAACTAGCGAACCAATTAGACTGGTAGAAAATGTTAGTAGTATTAAAGGTGTGTATTCTGATTACTTTTTTGACGTCCCACCAACTTTACAAAATCAAATTGGAGATTTTGATAATATAAAAAAAATACTTTTCTAATTACACCTGTACATTTTCATGCCCAATTTGTGTTTCTTGGTAGATGAAACCAAATGCAGCAGAGCATATTGGCCCTATAAATGAATGCATTGTTTTAGTGCGAGTTCATGAACTGTTTTTGACTTTTTGAACATCAGTGCAAATAAACAAAAGTACAATAGGAAGGCATGACTTTTGTTAAAAGGTTTGAAATATAATACAAAAATCACAAATTCAATATATTACTGAATTATTTGAAACTTACCAACAAGTGGTAATAAAAATTACCTTTTTATGGAAAACAGTCACAACCACCATTTTTAGTGCCTTAGTAAAAACATGTCACAATGTGTACTACTATAGGCCCCTATGTATGTAACTAGAACCTTTGATATGTAGGCCAGTAATGATGGCTGTATATACATGTAGGCAAAATACTAATTTGAAGTTTGATAGTATCTTCCTTGATATTGCAACTTTAATGCAAGAATGAAATGCATTGACACATCAAATTACAGTACAATTGTCCAAGTAAGTCATTGGTAATAGTTTTAAAATCTTTTATCTGTAAAATATTTTTATATGTTCAAACATGAGTCAATAACCTCCAACTCCTCGGATCCAAATTAGCCCCCTCTAGGGGCTGTGAAAATGTTCATCAATGTGACTTAGGCCCTCAGTTTTAGCACTGAGCTGATCTGTGGATGTTGAAAATCCCAATACTATTGACACACATAAGGGCTCAGTCATACATCACAAACGTACAAATAAGGCCCCCCCCAAAAAAAAAATTGTTTGGTGTTGCCCTCCACAGCTTTTATCAGAGAGGGTCGGTCGGTCGGGATTTTTTTTTTTTCATTACTCCTCCACGGACCGCTAGATTCAAATCAAAAAAATCAAATACCTCTTGTTGTGTTTTGGGACATCCTAAACATTTTGAGGGTTGAATATGGAAAAAAGCAAAAATCTAACATTGTGTTTTGTAGTTTTTGGTATAAGTTTTGCATATTAAAAAAAAATTGGGTCGGGCTGAAAATAGGGTCGGTCGGTGAAGGGCAACCAAATTTTTTTTTTTTGCCTAAGGTACACTGTGTTGGTAATCGATTTACCATGTATGTCAATGACTGAAATAGTTTACGTTATTTGTAGTATGCTTGGGCTCTATACCGTAATGCAACGTTTTAGCCAGGATTTGAAAGTTGCCCGTTCAGAATTTGAATTTTACGTCTAAACACCAAAATGTGGCAAAATTAAACACAAAATTTCGAAGTGTTTGTTAATTCGTGTGCGACTGCCGAATTTTGCAAACTTTTACACAAGCATGTGACAAGCATTTATCGGCATTTTTTCGGACTTACCAAGACAATAGTCGGTCAAAAAAATGTCCTAAAATTATGATGATATCCATTATGTTTTATTAATATGATCCAGTTTTGTTCTTGTACTCATGTTATTAAAAGAAGATCACGTACCGCAGCCAGTCTGTAATCCATTGAATGTACATTGTTTTCAAATGGCGCGATCATTTCTCTAGTAAGAAATTGTGGCGTCACATAAATTGCAATTTGTAAACAAACCGGGCGTCGTGGAAAAATATTCCTTAAAAATGGACCAAGAAAAACTAGAATAAAACTGAAATAAACTCAGTCTAAGAATGTTGTTTTTGCTTTACTTATAAGATATACAATTTTTACCCGTCCAACTTTAAAACTGCCCATCCAAAAGACGGGCAGACGGGTCTCTAGCTAAAACCTTGCCGTAATGTGTAACTGAGCCCAAATGAAACGGCGTAAAAGCAGCTGGCGTAATTTAAACGCAGGCTTGCACTGATAAAACTCAAATAATTTGATCAGTATCATTCAGACCAGGTGTTCTATTGTTAGACATTGAAAGCATCATTCATCATTTTGACCTCAAAATGTTACATTGCCTTCCCAACATATGACCGAACTAATTGTGTTTTTATTCATTAAAGTGCTGTAATTTGTGATTTATGTAATATCATTTGTGTTGAACCGAAGTAGGCCGAGGTTTGGTGTTATAATCACTATTTTATTGATAATTTGATAACACATGATGCACATGAAGTAATCTTTTTAAGATGATTTACTGAAAATAAAGTTTTGGAGCCACTTTTGCCACATAAACCTACATGATGAGCCCAAATTTAGGATTTTTAAAAATGTTTATTAAAAAAAAAGTGACATATTTGAGGAGAAAAAAAAAAAAGAAAACCAAAAAGAGTACATCTGTGACATATTTGGATCCAAATATGTCAGAGATAGGGATATGTGATGATGAGCCCAAATTTAGGCTTTCTAAAAATGTTTATTAGAAAAAAAGTGACATATTTGAGGAGGACAAAAAAGAAAACCAAAAAGAGTACAACTGTGACATATTTGGATCCAAATATGTCAAAGATAGGGATATGTGATGATGAGCCCAAATTTAGGCTTTCTAAAAATGTTTATTAGAAAAAAAAGTGTGACATATTTGAGGAGGAAAAAAAAAGAAAACCAAAAAGAGTAAAACTGTGACATTTGAATCCAAATATGTGAGAGATAGGGATATGTGAAATAAAATGCACTCTTTTTCACCTGGATATGGACATATATTTGGCAACCAAATTGCTGCCCAGACGGCTGCTTGGTGATGGTTTGTAAGTACAGTTCTTGGGCTTTGAATGTAAGAGGTATTATATAGCATCCAAGTGGTTAAAGGTCAGGAATCTTTAATTCAGATGTTGTTGGTTCGAACCCAGCGGTCAGCTACATCATCTGGTTTCCTTGGGCAAGAATCTTTACTCTAATTGCTCTGTGGTTTGGAAGTCACATTAAGCCATTGGTGCACATTTGCATTTGACTACAAAATTGGGGTGCTGCGTATCTAATCCAGATCCATGTGCAAGGTTTGAATCCAGGTGAAAACATGCTTTTAGTTCTGAGGAGATAGGGTAGATCTGAATGAAATTAAAAAAAATTATAAGAATCTCTTCATATCATAGTCAGGCAACAGAGAAATAAACTAACCTTGCTAGGCTAGGTGTTTTACAGTAAGTTAATTTCAGATTTCAAGTTGACTGGATATAACTTATCATTTAATGAGATGGTCAATTAAGCAGAAATGTTAATTAATACCATGGTTATGATTAATAAGAGGAGTCACACATGAGGGAGTCTGTTCTAGAATCAATTGGTCTGGTTAGCTTGATAGTAAATTAATGCCACCTGTATTCTGTTGGTAGAATTGAGTTTGAACTCATCTTCAGAAGGTGAAGAGTTTAAGCACTAGCTCTAACTAATGTGACTTGAACCTTAATTAATCATGTTTACCATGACACTCTAAGCTATTGCAGATCCACTGATTATTTGATTCTGATGCATTGTGGGAATGAAAAGGTTCACATTTTAGCAAATTTTAAGCTTTCATTTCACTTTCATTCCCACAATTCATCAGAATCCAATAATCAATGGATCTGCAATATAAAATG
>JXSR01S005230.1:51856-73599 GCA_000969725.1 Ophiothrix spiculata
CAAGTTTTTTTTTTCAACCTTTGGTGTTTTTCTTTATTTTGAATTATTGGGCAGCAAAGGTTTTTTATTCAAAACAAATGGTGTGCCCCTAATTATTACCCTCGTACTGTCAATAATTATAATATCTTTCAAAAAATATGGAATTTTATGATCAAATTTGAATGACAGAAAAAAGAAAGATTGAAATCCTATAAATTATCTGACATTCTGTTATAATTGTAAGATTACAAATCATGTAAATTTGAGACTGATGAAGATTTGTTTAATGTAGCCCTGAAATATATAATTCAGAATGTAAAACGAACATTTATGTGGTATTTTCGTAATTTGAGCCAGACAACTATTTTGTATAATACTGTCCTAATCTAAATGTGCAAGTACTTCTCAGATCCACAGTTTTGCCAAAAATGAATGGTTTACTCCGTTATTATCGTCTCTGTATTGTGGATTCATGCAGGTAATTAAATTTTACATTATTTTTTTATAGTCATTTTCAATTTAATTCTTCTTCTTATAACATTTTAGACATTATATGGAAGTTTTTTATATTTTCAATGTCCAATTAAATATAACATCATCAATTACAATTGAGATATTTTATATGGCTTCCATTCCTTCCATAATTTACCATCTCAATATAAGTACCAAGCCAATTTGTCTATTGGGAATCGGAATAAACACGGCAATTCTTAACGTACTATTTGTTTAAATCACGTTTGAGACTTGAGCATGACGGATCAGAAGAAATCCAGGCTCACATCGGTGGTTAGTGGGTAAACACTTTAAGTAGGCTACTATCAGCTAATTGAGTTCTAATTATGGAGGTCACTGATTATGTAGATTCTCAATTTAAGACATTTTATGATATCTTCAGAAGATAAGAGCTTGAAAGATATGAAAGGTAAAACCCAGATTTTATAATCGACAAAATAATCTTTTATAATGCTAATATCAGTTACATAGTAGCTACCTTAATGAATTGTTAATTATACAGGTTTCTGTTTCATCAAATAGGTACTTCAAAATATATTGAGGATCAAATTTAGGGATCAAATTCATTGTTTTTATAGTGAGAAAACAGAACAAGTGTTTTAGTAATGAACTTGTGAATATGGATGAATTGAGAGTCAGAGAGTCACTAACTTGAGTTGTAAGGATAAAATCAATTAAAGAAAACTCCATTGTCTCCAATTACTTTGGGACACTACTTGAGAAATGGTTAAATTAAACTCAAAGGACTGTGTGATAATAAGAGAAAGTACAGTTTACCTTGTAATTAGAGAGGAGTGTTAAATGGCGTCTTAGAAATTTCGGCCTAGTGTATTATATACAATGTAAATATTAATTGGTCAAAAAATTAAAAGACAAATTAAAAGATTTAAAAAAGTCATTTTGAATGGAATATTTTTAATCCAAAATATATTCTGTTATCTTAAAAATGTATATGAAGGGTTAAGTGAACAATTTATAGTATTATTAACAATAAATTTCATCATAGGGAATATATTCATGACTTGTAAGTATTCCATTTTATTTGCTAATTATGAATGACAAATTACATGACTAATTAAATAACTAACTTTTAGGTTTTTGAATGCATCCGAGTTTCACCATTCATTCCATGACTAACTTTGATAACTTGACTTGTTGATGTCGAGTGAAGTTCATCGAGTAGTAAGTACATTTACTTAAAAAAATAGATATAACATACCTACCGACCCTACCTTTTCAGGAGCATGTATGGACAAACGAACAATATTTTTTGGCCTTAAGTAGAAGTCCACTCAATCAACCTTAAAACATGACTTATATCACATTATTTCTTTTAATTAACAAATTGATTTCAATATTTTAATGAAGCAGTACAATAAATATGATTGATAAATATATTGAAAAGCATGATTAAAAGTACAGTGTAATATGCTATTGAACTTCTTATTTTTGCTTTCAATTTGTCACGTTATTAGCTCAAAATTTCAATTAAATTGCGCTCATTAATAACACAGGTAGGCTGCAAATTTAAAACTAATAATATTCTTTTCTATTTGCAATGATAATGTCACTTTTAGTTTGTTATTGTGAGATATAAGATTACCATTATTTTTTAGTTTTTGCAATTTAGCAAGTGATTTATCAATTGAGGTGATCGGGTAGTAATGAAAGGCATAATGGAACAGTATTGGGAATTGGAAGTAGCAGTATGATATAAGTGACGTTTTGTTACTTTGTATTTTTACCATAGAATTATTCTTTTTACATTTCTGATGCATTGTATTAACAATATGGAAATACAAGTTCAATTACAATCAGCAAATTTTGATCGATTGATGTTGCTTTTTTGTCGCTTTGTTCTGCATTTGGTAGCAAGCCAAAAATAGAGAAAAGATAAATCTCAACCCTGCAATCAATCAGACAAGATTTCAAGCTGTCAACTTTGTATAAAGCTTTGCTATGCTGTTTGTTGTAGTAAGATGGCAAAGTATTTTGTCTATACCATAAATGGTTCGTTGTCAGCGGGGTTTGTATATGACAGGTTGGAGTGGTTAGAAGTGTAGATGGATTCTCTAATCATATGACAAAGATATCACAGGCTTGATTTAGCCAATTTGCTTAATGTAACCATCAAAATTTCCACGATGTTTGAGTGATTTTATAGCTCCTTTGCTCATCAGAATAGTGTTTAATAAAAGAAATGGTAGAGGTTAGAGGTGATAATGCATTTTTGAGGAGTAGAAAGGCTTAGATCGTATTTTAATAAAAATGAGAAGTTGAATGGAAAATGTTTCTGAATATAGTTTTGACCAAATCAAACATGAAAGTTTGGGAAGCGGGTTAGCACCTTGCTTTGCACCAGCGAGACATGGTGTAGCAGGAATGAAAGTCCCCTGTTCTTATTGTCCAGGTTGTGTAGTAAAGTATAGGCTAACAAATCTCACGCAACAATAGTTTCACGCTTTATTCCGTTACTATGGAAGGCGGACTACCATTTCAGGGGGACTACGATTAGTTTCACACCGGGTTTGATTCCTGGTCCCGACGCTGTATGTGCAGTGTTTTTTTTCCACCCATGCTTCTGCAGGTTCTTCTCCGGGTACTCCAGTCTTCTTCTTGCACTAATTGAAGAAAGATCTTGGACCCTAATGGAAATACGTTTCATTAGAGGCTTTCTCGGTTATCCTTGGCTTTTGGCCTAAAAATTCGTTATTTCCTTTTTTTAAAGAAAAGATAAGACTACTTAAAATCAGAATGTTTTTGAGTATTGTTCACAAGCACTTGCCAGACAGGAGATTGATGCAAAAAGGGGGTGCTTTCTGTGACCCTTGCAAGGACAGGGGTAGCCTTAAGGTCTGAGGAGGACAAATTTTTTTTGCATCAGGGCCCTCCTCACAAGTATTTGTGAACAATCCCTTATTTCTTTCCAAGTGTGACCTTTCACTATCTTCTAAGTATTGTTCCACTGTGCATCCTAATTACTTGAGATTTGGGACTGCTAATTAAAACAGAATCAAGCCTCTTGAATGATACTTGATTTTCTGTTTCGTATAAAGTTTCCATTCAAACAGGAACATGATTTGGATGAAGTTACTTCCAAAATACAGAATGGAATATTGAGTGGTTGTCGGATAGACATTATTCTGTTAAGAGAATCATTAGATTATAGTCCTTGTTGAAATTCATAATTTTTCTTGAAATTTACAGCGAGACATTTGTTATATTTTTTCCATTTTGCTACATTGTTATAATGCATAGGAAAGTAATTAGCATGATCCCATCTCTTTTGTTGTAGGGTTTTCCACGTTGTTCCATGGCTGGTTGTGAAAAAAATCCATGATTTTCCATCATGAAATTTCGTTTCTACATTCACACTCTGTTAATTGAACTAAAATACTGTCACCTTGTTCAGTGGCAGCAGAAGGTTGAAATTTTAGGGGATGACGGCTAATTTTTTTTGAATCAAAAGTTTTTTTAGCAAAAATGGTCGGAGGAAAATTATGATATTTTCTAATGCGAATAGCGCGGGAATTTTTTTTTTTTCACATTTAAAACAAAGGGAAAATTCAATTTCCTTTCCTTTTTCTTTTTTCCTTTTTTTGAGGGGGTCCGTGAAATTTAGGGGAGACATGTCCCCCCCCCATTCCACCGCCTATGACCTTAATGTACATTCCACAAGCAAATGTTGCCAGTGATTTACGTATTATGCACGTAAAGACAGTTTTTGTAAAAAAGATAGTTTTCCATTAGTTTAAGTGATTTTTTTTCTATCAAATTACATATTTTTACCTCAAATTTTCACATTTTTCTGTGACACTAATATTCACTGAAAGATATTCAAGAGTCAAAACCAACTACAATCCAAGGCCAAGAAAAATTGTTGCATTGCCCATTCCGACTGATCAAAAATCTGGCAAAAATCGGTTCAAGTGTATTTTTTTACAGTTCTTTAATTTGCCATTTCTTGCACAGAAACTCACAAATGTGTTAAATTTATAAATCGTCTGTATCATATAAGAAATTACTGAAAATAATCTTGTTATGTTGTCGTATGCCTCTAATCAGAGATTTTAGCCTAAAGGTCAGAATTTTCTTCGGGAAAAGTAAAAAAAAACAAAAACAATCCCGACCAACCGACCCAAAAAATCCCCTAGAAGGGCAACACAACAATTTATTTATTTTTGGCCTAATTTATGTCTACATCATTTTGATGAAAATACATGGGGGAAATATTTCAGTGAAAATGTAGCAGTTTAATTACAAAGTTATCAGTTAGCATGGTAGCAATCTGTTTTGACATAACAATTGGGTATCAGCTCTGACATTTCGGTTTAGTGCTGTAATATTCTCCAATATTTGTTAGGAGCGTCAAATATGGAAGAGTATTAAGCTCACTCAAGAGACTCAATATCCACAAATTGTTATCTCTCAGATGGATTGCTACTGGTCTTTGATTCATTCCGATTGATGATGTCATAAACTCAATTTCAAATCTGATTCGTAAGGTGATTGCAAAGTACTTTGGTTTGAGGAATTTCGTTGATGTTGATGCTATTTTTGTTTTTCACACACATCTAATAATAAATTATTTTGACTGTATTTAGACCTGAGCTGTTTCTACTTATATATATTAACAATACTTATGTGCTTTTTAAAGGTGAATTAAACAAATTTCAAATGATGTAAAAATCTCAAAATGTCTAGAAGAAAGTATGGGAATGATGCTGAACCAATGTCCCTTTAATAAAACCAATCCAATGGATAGGTAAAGATAAAATTTAAAAATTTTATCCTGAAAATAAAGAAATGAATAAAACAAATTAAAACACAATGTGTTGTTTTGTTTGTCATTTAAAATTAGTTCATGAAACAGCTCTCCTTATTTGTTCCCTCTAAAAATAAATAAATATGCACATTGCATTTTCCAACCTGAATTTAGACAATATGGAGAACAAAATTTGGTCTTATCGTCATTGCAACCAAATGACAACTTTTAATACTAAAGAAGAAAGGATAGAATAGAATAATACTATTTCATCATTTTCTGATGCAGGTGGATGCCAAGTTCCAAATCTGCAATGGCAAACAATCCCTGTATTATATCTGGCATAGCTTTGGTATATATTACAAATATGATCGATAGCATGTTTGTTTTCCTAGTATTCTTTACCTGGCGATACATTCAGGTATTGTTCACTGATCCCATTCATCATTAATCAGTGCATTCCACCGTTAGTAATGAACTTGTCTGGCTCAGGCCATGTGGATGTAATTTCTCCATACAAGTAAAAACATCAAACAAATATTTGCTTTGAATATTAACTTATTGTTCTTTGCATTGATTTGAATTGCTGTGCAAAAGTCAAGATGAAGAATAATAAATCAGTGAATATTTCATTTTTGTTGTTGTAATAAATGAAAGAAAAGTCTGTAATTTATGAATACTGTTGTTAAGTATGAAACTTTTGCAATGATTATCTTGCCCGTATGTCAAAAGTGAGATTTTTACCATATCAGGTTTTTGCTGTTATATGGATGATGTTGTTTGTGTTGGTATTTACCAATGAACATGGTCTATAGAATGTAGAATTCCTGCTTTAAGAGTGAAAAACACACAAATGTATCACTTTGTGTGTTTATATCTAAAAGATAAACTGGACAATTATATGATTTGGATGTTGATTATGATTTTTCATTAACGTTATCCCTACATATGACGTGTGCATTTTTCATGATGTAGCATCTTACAGCGAGGAAGAATTATATACTGATTGGCTTGATTTGAGCCAGTCAATAGTAAGTTTACTATTGCCCATTCAAAACAAAATTGGTATATAAAACAAATGCTCACTTGTCTTTCATTCTGCCAATAGTAAAAACTATTTCCCCTCAGTAATCTTGAGACTATCATACTATTTCCCTGGACCTTAGGTCTCAGGAGATAGTATATAGTCTCAAGATCACTTTGGGCAGTAGTCATTATTTATATGGCAAAAAAATGAGCAGTCAACATTTGTATACTATGCACTTACAAATTTGGAACATGAGGCCAGTAAACAATTTAGATCTTAGACTATGTAGATATTTATATATTCCTGATTGAACATCAAACTCGCACCCACCGATCTTTTCAGTGGAAAATGCAACCCTGCACATAATGAGAGCACCCTAAATGGCAGTGCCTCCTATTCAATTATTAACAGACTGCTGTCAAATTATTGCAAATATCTTCAATTAATGCTCAATTTCCAGTAATACATTAGAATTTTATGAGTCACAAAATGTTTCAATAAATGTTGAAGTAAAATGCGCTGATTGTATAATGTCAATATGAATCCACCATGAAGAGGGTCTAGATGGCGATTCATTTAGTTTTATAATATTATGGGAGGAAATGGGATTGGAAAGTGCAAGGTCCCTGGTTCAGATCTGGGGGATAACATACTTTTATCAATTTTCTGTTTCTGGCCAGAAATGTAATAAGAGAGAAAGACTGATGTTCTGTTGAGTAAAACCTCCAAAACTATAATAGGCAATAAAGTGCTCTAATTTTATAGCATGGAAATTTAGTGAATTTTCCATGTCCCAATTTTTGGGTGCATTTTAATTTCATGAATTAAGCATCATCTTGCTATTCAGAGCTATGTTTGAATTATTTTTTGTAAGGTTTTCAGCTACTTGTGGTGCTAGCAAATTAAAAATGCTACCAAAATGGTGTTGCTTTTTTACTCTTCCCTAGAAAGAGTATTGATCATTGAGGTTATTCATTGATGACAATTTGTCTGACAAAAAGTCTACACATCTGACTGGGTCCATCCACTTGTTTTACCCAATATCTGCCTAATTAAGTTACACACAGTCCTACATGTAGGTTTACTTTTCCAATCCAGTTGTGGAAATGATATCACAGTTAACGAATTGGAAATATGAGTAATGCATTGCGTATTATTGGATGATTGGGTTGCCTCAATCAAATGAATCAATCAATTTATCCGTCGGAGCTAAAGATATTTGATATCGGATATTTAGTCGGTTTGTCTCATTTCAGAACCCTGTTGTGAAAATGTTTGTGATGGTATGTCTGTAGAAATAACGAAAACCATGCAGAAAATTTGACGCAGAAAGGTATGTATCCTTGAAAAGGGGATTTCCCAACTTGAGTAGAGATGCACAACCCAAAGGGTCGAAAATTGGGGCTTATAGAATGGATTAGCATCAAATTATTTTTGGCTAACTGAAATTTAAAACCATTTTTCTTTTATTTTGACAAAAATAAAACTGAAACATTTAATGGTTGAAATAGTAGTCTTGTAGAACAGAAAGTAGAGGGATTCTTGTAGAGCGGGATTGTGAAAAGAATGTCTTTCTTGCTTCCTATGCCTGCAACCGTTTTCAAGGTAAGTACCCCCTCCTGTTATGTACTGTATTTGATGTTTGACAAGGAATGCACTTATTTAAGATTTCTTAGTTTTATTGCTATGTGTTACTGTCCAGAAAAAGGTAATTATTTTATGAATTTAACAAATAGAAAAAAAACACACCATAATTATAAGTGATTTCTGTACAAATGATAGTAATGGGCAATTTCTTTTTATACTAAAATCTTAACCTTTTTATGAGCAAATTAACAGGTAATGGTATCTAGACAATAATCTATCCCAGACAAATTTGTTCTGCAAGATGGGTTTACCTTGGCACTCTTGTTATACAAGAAGCTTGCGATAAATTAAGTCTGAGTAATGAAACCTCCAAAGGAAGTTGAAATGGGATGAATAATTGATAATTACATGGTTTGAAAAAGATAAAATTTGATCAATAGATTCGAACAAAAAATATATTTGTTAATGATGCATTGTAAAATATTGATACATGTGAAAGACAGTCCTTTGATTCAAATCAGTGCCAGGATTTAGCAAACTTGGAGCCTTTTCTCCCAGTGATTCTCAGAGGAAGAAGCGCTAAATAAAATCCAAATATGGTGTTGTTGTTTCTTTATATATTGATGTCTGTCTACCAACATCCGCCGACTGACATCCCATGACATGATTCTTGTCCACCTTAAAAACCTAAGCCCTACTTTGATAATACATATTTTTAAAATAAAAAAGTGTGCAGAGCTGGGCTGAACTATGAACTGGTGCCAGTTTCAATTTGAACTCAAAATGTGCTAATTAGGTAGCTAATTTGCATAATTTATACATAATCTATCTATAGCATATCTCTTTATGGTAATGGAACTTGGTGACATGAACTTGCGTTGCGCAACTTTTAATGTGTTGTCAAGGTCAATAAGTTCAAAATGTTATTTTCAAGGTCAAACCCCCAAAATACTCTCAAAACGTCGACCCTAGGTCATTCGAGGTCACTTCAATAACTCTATACCCTTTATCCCATACAGATCAAAAATTGCCTCTTGAATAGTCCTGGACCCAGGGTTTATACTGCTTAAGGTTTAAAGGTCATTTGAGGTCAAATTCAAAAATGATGAAAAATTTGACCAAGAGTAAATGATGAAAGTTGGCAGTTGTGAAACAGGTGAGGCCACTGGTTTGCGGTACGTACCATCTTGTTGCCATGGGAATTGAAAAGGCATCAGAATCACATGTTTTTTCCCAACTTCAGAGTGACCAGGCAAAAACAATGAATCATTTTAATCATTCAAAATCACATTTCCCCAATCTTGCGACTTTGTAAATAAAAACAATCATTTTAAGTTCAGCTGCAAAACTTTGTCATGGATGAAATTACCCATCATTGTCAAGGACTCACAAAGCGGGAAAATCCTTTTGTGAACTAAGCCGTCCTGATACGAATAGGAAAGAAAGGTTTAGGTATGTAGTGGCACAAAATAAATAAATAAAGCATTGTAATTGACATTGGATGAGCTGAGATTCTTATCAGGTTGTTATCATGGATCAGTTAATCTATTTCATCCATGAACAGTTTTTGTTTTAAAAAATAGAAAATAAATAAATAAATAAAAAAGCTGGTTACAAATAGATAATGAAAATAGATTCATAATTAAAATTAATAAAGATAATAAAAATTGATGATGGTTGGGAAGATGAAATGATAGATAAATATGTGACGCACCACATCGAAGGTACATCATTACTGCCTTTGACATAATATATATTTTGTATTAATTGAAAGAGTTTTGATTTAATAGGCTTTTAAATGATACATAGTTATGTAAATTGTGACCCGCCATATCGAAAGGTACCTAAAGGTTAGATTCCTTTATCCGTTTGCGGTGCAGTTGCGGTGCGTTCTGCACTGTAAGGGTACTGGTAGTGGGTTAAATTTAAAGCTTCAACCTAATACCATTCAACAGTTCAGTTCCATTCAATTGTGTGGTTTAAATAATACCACTACCAGTAGCCTTACAGTACAAAACACACTGCATCTGTACCGCAAACAGATAAAAGGAATCTGACCTTTAAGGTTGGCATAGTAAATTACGTGATACGTACAGGCTATTGGAGCTGAGCAAGAGTCAAAAATCACATCCAAGGTAGAATTTCTAATTTCATCAGAAACATTTTTTAAGTGTATTCTATCCTATTAATCAGGTTCCAACATCCAAAACATAAGAAACACATGTTAAAAACCAAGATAAAAATTCTCTCTACTTTCAAGTTTTACTAAGTACAAAAACTTATAACTTGATTTTCTCAGAACTATAGTTTTCCGAATCAGCCAATGCCTTTTACCAATTTGCAGGGAGATCTGTTTGAGGAGAGTGAGCTCTATTGAGCCACCCTGCTCCCCTCAAATGCTTCATGGGAGCTCAATTAACAGAGCGCCTTGCATGATTGTATTTTAACATGTAAATTTCCAGATAGCTCCCCTAACTGCTCCCCTAAAGAACTTCAGGAGAGCTTCTGATAGAGCCCCTGGAAATTTCAAATGGAAGTCCCTGAATTTGGATGTAACTTCGCAACCAAATATCCAATAACCAAAAGCAAGGTGTCATTTTAAACGTAAAGCTTAAAATCTCAGCTTTCCAATGAGATCAAAAAATCAATTTTGATTTTGGATAAGGTACCTTTCGATATGATGGGTCACAATTGACCATTCATTTTTAAAATGAAAAAGGCACATCTTTTCTGTATAATTTGCCAAGTTTAATTTGCTTATATCTAAACATGCTAAGCTGCAAAGATGTACCTCTCAATGTGCCGTGTCACATATGTGTACTGCCGGGGCAAAAGGTTCCAGTTGTCGACTCCTACATGTTGCTCATTGTAGCATATCTGATGTATACAAATACCATAAATTAGATATGCTACAAGGAGCAACATGTACGAGCCGACAACTGGACCCTTTTGCCGCGGCGGTACACATATGTGAAAAAAAACGCAGTTCATTGTATTTAGAAAATCATAAAAATATAAGGCTCGATATCTTACTTAAAACAATAAAATGTTAACAATAAAACAGTGAAATCCTTTTGCAATCAAGTTTTCACATGTCAGGTGGTAGTTGTACAAAACAAAGAATATCGGAAATGATGAAATAAATCTTCGCCGTAAGCAGCTGTATTTTGAGCCCCCTATGTGGTATTAATGTGTTGTTCCTATGATAAATGTTGTAATGGAATATAATTACTCTGGGGATTGCATGGTCATGTTCACTGTGTTACTACATTTGTTTCTTCATTTGAATTTAGATATTGCTACAAATGTTTGCCAGATTGGTAAGAATAAATATTGTGAGTGAAGCTAAATATATTTTTTTCATTTCTGGTATAAGGATTTAGAAGTTATTTAATGAATTACCAAAGTGAAATTTTCATTTGAACCATTAAGCTGCGTATCATTGATTTATCAAAATATGATTTGAGATGATTAGGAGCCATATTAAAATCCTTGAAATCTTGTTGTTTTCTGAACACACAACCAAACCAAACTAGGCTAATGCTTAGGTCACAATATTTTACAGTAGAATACATAAATCAAAAGTAACATAAACTCATAAAGATTAATGACTACCATTAACATTTAACTTCTTGGAAACCATGATTATTGTGTATGTGACCAGATCCAAAAGATAGCAGTCACATATTGGTAATTTTTACTTTGATTATTTTATTATTATAAATTCGGTATTTATTTGTTTATAAATGGTACATTTTAATCTACATCCCATAATTATGTTCATTTGGTGCTAAAGATCCAACAATTCTTGGAATTTATAAAACCATGGCAAACAAAACAATTTTCTATGCACCCTAAAAATCAATATTTCCGACATTCGACTCATTTCCCTCGATCATGTCACGGATATGATGTTTTACAAGCCAGTTACTGTATTGCTCGCCTTTGTTTTTTCAGTGGAAAAATCAAACAAAATGGTTGGTAGGCGGAAATATTGACCACGAAATAATGGCACAATCATTGTTTTTGTTGTATTTTTTATAACCCGCATCACTTTGTAGTAGGAAATATCCACCCGAGAATGATGACACCATTTCTGTTTTTGCTGAATTTTTGAGATTGTCATTACTTTCTAAAAGTGTCAAAAAAGGTTTTTGATTGCCATTAAAATGAGTCATTGTTTTTGTTTTTCACCAGGTAAAGTATGTCAGTTAATGAATATGTGGTCTTTTATGCACACTTGAAAATCTTGAAAACACAAAAAGGTATATTGGAGTTGTAAATATCCTGTCATTTTACAATTCAAGAGGGGAGGAAATTTGGTGTGGTTTTATGCTACTAGTCATTACTCAAACCATTTCTTTGGAAATGAATTGTCAATATTGTGATTTAACTTTCTCTCTTGCCACAGCCCAGAAAGAAAATTGCATAAAAAGTGATAGAATTATATCATATATATTTTAGGAAAAGAAAATTAAATACACATTATGAAAAGCAGAAGACTCAATTTGGATGAGATTATTTTTCGATTTATTTCATCATTTGCATCAACTTTATTTGAATCCCATCAATTCTGTATAAAACCAAATGGAATAATGAAAAGAATGAAAAAGCTGGGATCATTTTTGACATTATCCATCTCAATATATTTTCATATAGTGTCTCACATTGATTTATTACTACAACCTTGAGAATCAAACTGATTTAAGTTAGTATAGATGTTCAAGATTTTTGAGTTTAATATCAGATGTATAGAATTTATGTGATGTGGTTTTCATCATGGGTGAGAGGGGGCGCTCCATTTTTAACACTTTATAGTATTGCTATAAGTCGGCGCACTATTCATCACGTGTTGGGAACTTTTTGAGTGCAATTTGGCCTGGTGTTTGGGAACATTTTAAAAATGGCAAAGCAACAAACATTCAATTTAATTAATCTGCAAGCATGTAGAAATCATGGGTAGGAACTTTTGACACAGAGGTAAGTTCTTATTCACATTTTTTGCTTTGACACACTAATAGTCCTCACTTTGAATGGCCATCTGTGTAATTGTGTGGGCATCAGGTGTCTTCACTTGTGTCTTAATACTGCCATCTACCAGACAATTTTACAACACAAGATAATGCTGTCGCACACGGCATGATGGAAAGAAACGAGTCTCATAATCTGGTATAGTTATTTAAACATTTTGTAATTACAAAAATTGGAAAGTCTCCCATTTGAGAATCATTTTCTATTGTTGATTGTAATGTTTCTTAATTGTATGAAAGATTGTTTTCCTCAATTATATCAAACAAAGGAATTAAACAATTTATTTACTCATTTGGTGATTAATGCACTGATTTTCTTTTGTGTGACGTAATTTTGATGTTAAAATAGTCCGACAAGGCAGATTTCAGTATATATTTGCTGACTGTACTGTTTTTGTTGAAATCATTAGATGTATACATTTTTAATGATTATATTTTTTTATTTTTTTATTAAATGGTAATTAATATTTCCCTGTACTCTTGCAGGTTGAAAAAAATAGGTATGATTATATTTTTCTAAATTTTCAAATATTGATTTGATTTGAAGTGATCAAAATAGGAATTACTGCATAGTCTTGACTTTTTCAAAAAAAATTATAAAATGATACCCACTGACTTAAAATCGATTATCAAGCGGACATGGACCAGGCCAGAAATCTGAATCTGAAAAAAGTGGACCTTAAACTTTCCAGAGAACCAGTATTTCGGGGCAGTTTAATTTTGGTTTTGATTTGGAAATCAAGAATTATCAATAAAAGAAGAACTTGTTTAATATTCTACTGATGAATATTCCTCAGGAAATTTAGAATTTTTATACCAAAAACTTCTACCAGCAAGACTGCATATATACGCAAGGCCTAAAAAAATGTTATTTTGCTGTCAACCGACTGACCCCAAAACTGGGATAATTCAAGGTGTTTTAACAAATAAATTGTTATTCCAATAATTCTACCACCATGACTGCTTCTATCCATAGCAGCCTGAGTAAAAGGTTTATGTTGCTCCTAAATGACCAACCCATATATTTTGGGAAATTTGGGGTCTGTGTTTTTTATTTCCCAAATGACCAAAAGAGCGTAGCCTGGGTGATATTTGCTATTCATTGAAATCTTTAGAAAAAGGCAAATTGTCCGACCGACTCGAATTTTGATTTTTGTGTGGCCTAGTTGTTTGATAGCCAGTCATTGCTCCACTTTCTATTTCATGTGTGAATTGTATATATCATCAACTAGATTTGACTCCGCTGATGAATCACTTGTTAATTCTCTCTCCTGTTTCGTTAAGGACCACTAAATCACTACTTTGTCACCAAGAAAACGCTCCTTGATCAGAGAAAAGAGGCTTTGTGAGATGGACAATGTGTGAAAAATGGACGATTTTGCATCTGTAAAGTCTGATTGGATGCATGATTGGTATAAATGATGCTCTGAATCAATTTTAGGTTTTGTGTTGAATGACTTGAATATGGAATTGCATTATAGCTGAATATGACTAGAGAACTGGATTTTATTTATATTTCCGTCAGTTTTCTCATTAAGGTTCATATTTTTATTCAGTTTTAAAATTAAATCCAAAATGTATCTCTGAAGTATCAAATTTCCCTCTAGAGTTGTCAATTTCTTTCATTTTTTTAAAAAAAGCTTAAATTTTGACCAAATCTGGCCACCTATCTGTAACGGTATAGTGAGCAGTTTCCAGTTTATGTGTATGTGTTAGCATGCTAATACTTGCAGTAACATTGATTGCAGGATGTTAAAAGGTTTTCGTGTTGAAAACTCAGTTGAAATCGGAAGTGCAAGAGATATTAAGTGTACTCATAACACATCAATGTTATTGGATTATTATTCCACAGAGTCAAAACGAGAATTCTGCAAGACAGTATTTGGCAAAATTATATTTTTTGTGTAAAAAGTTAATCAAAGCATCCACAGAGAAGTTGTTCTACCTTTATTGCCCTCTAACTCAAAATCAGTATTTCTGACATCAAACTCGTTCTTCTTGATCATAATACATATCTGTGTAATCCTTATGTCACGTATAGAAAGAGAAGTAGCCTGAGCTCTTGATGAGCTGCCATGCTTCACAAGACAAAACACAGCAATAAACCTTGAAGTTAACGCTCATGTGAGTTTTGCTTGCTGTTGCATGCCAGCTCGGCTGGAGCTGGGCTGACTGCTCTAGTTATGTGACATATGCATTAATCAATTTTTACCCATATTGCACTTTTTCCAAGTATTTTTCTCTAATTTATCGCATTTTTTTCGCTTTGACTCTTCCAGGCATCTGTTTCTCCAAGGTAACATGGTTCATTAAGAATTGATGCGCTGTGTAGCATCTGAATTGAATAGCAGTAAACGAAGATGATTACCTTTTGTGTCGCTCTATATGAACCCTAATGCCAGCATGAAAATGGATCTCTTCAGTTGATCAGAAGGCATTCAAGCATGTCATTGCAAAATAATATATTAGTAGAGACTGGTGTATTTGAGACCTGAGTTGTCAGTCAGCAGATCCCAATTTAGTGCATACATGTTAATTATGTGAAAAAAGGGGAAAAGAGAAAAAAATCATCATTTCGACAAAAAAACTGATAATTTGTTTGGTATATATTTTTTATTATGTGTGTCTTTCTTGATTCTTTGTTTTCTTTTCTTTTTTGCCACTTCCTTGTACATTTTAGTAGTTCGATTAATAGAACCCTTGTTTTTTTTCCGGATGAAACAAACCAACATGAGGGATATACTACTACCAAGTCCAGTGATCTAGAAAGTCACTTTACTACCTTTTTTTCAGGAGGGACGATCAGTCTGCTATGTAGAATTCAGGCTTTCTAGTGAGTGGTATGATAGTGGGTTATATTTTGGACAGTAACACGGAAAAAATAAAGGTCTTAGGATCGACTACATTTTAGTTGGTATAGCCTCATCAAATTCACACTTATTTGGATTAAACTAAAATGCAGTCATCATTTTTAAGATTTTTTTTTAAACTTTACTGAATTGTAATGGGCCTTTATACTATGATAATACATGATGTCCATTAATAATTATTGTACTGCGCAGATCTGAGCTAAAGCCATCTCATTTATTTAGCTTGAACATCCCATATAAAAAATTAAGCGGTTATATATTTTAAGTATTATTAAAAATCATTCAAGTTACGTCAAATTCAAATCGCATTTTATATGTAGCTATATTTTTGTGGCAAGTTTTTACCTGTAATGATAAGATAAAGATTAAACATAGAAAATGACTATGATTTCCAGGGTCTTTGTTAATGGTAAATCAACAGCAGAAATTTGACACCGTGATTTAACATCAACAGATAATGCTGTTGTCATTGTATAATGTTTCTTATGATAACGATGTATTCTGAGTCTCATCAAGATTGCAAAGTGCAGATTATATTTATGATTTTATTTTCAGCAAACACAGAAGCAATACAAGGTAAAGTTGATGTGTTAATTTAACAACAGGGCTGTTGCATGTTAGCAATATCTTGGTATTTATTTTCTTCCTAATTTGGGTTAGAGTCCAAATATTTTGTGTCTTAATTAAAGTCGGATGCAAAACGCCTAAATGAAGTGAAATGATTGTCATGATATGTACCTTCAGCTAATCATAAGCAGTGTGATCTAAATTGAAAATCACTACCTGATAAAACCCATAAATATCTAGAAAAAGAGTCTCTATTTTAAGTAATGACCTGTATGTAATTTCAGCTTGTATTAAATTTTGAATAGTTTTAATTTGGAAAAAGATGATATATAATTTGAAATATGACTCCACAAGTACAGGAAGGGGGATTTGTTCCTAATTTTACCATTTTGCTTGATAAGATATTTGTGTCATGTTTTAAGTTTTCGCAAGAAATGTGACTTTTCCTGGCGAAGGCAAGGTTGCCATGGATACAGATTAATCTAGGCATTCTCAGCCTAAAAGTAAATCTCTGTGGGACTCATACTATATTTCCTTCCAAATAAACCAATTTCCTCTATACATCTTGAATTTTTTCTCCAAGGTGCAAATTTTGTAGAAAAGTAAAAGATAACCTTTTTTTTCTTGGAATATGGAATGTGTTCAACTTGTATAATCTCAGGGTAGCTATTTCAGCCTAGATTGTAGTGATGAGCCATTTTGTTTTTGTTTTTTGTGGAAACTGATTGTTCCTAATTGGGAATTTGAAACCCTGTTTGCATTGGAATACATTATACACAGAGAAAATGAGAAAACATGATGATAATTTTCTCAAAAATGTTAGTGCAGTATTTTTGCAAAATCAGAAGAATTTTTTACAGAATTAAAATAACTGTTGCATTATGGTATGCTATATTTCTAGATACCAATAATGGAAGAGACCACAATCACATCCAACAAAGAATGAAAAGCAAATAATGTTTTGTGACAATGTGATAAAATCAGGAAGCCTGTGTAGTAAGTGTGAGTTTTTTGCAAAATCTGTGAATTGCAGATCAATGTGTCAAATTTTCATCAATTTATATAGCTATGAAATTGAGTGATGTTTTTTCATAATCATAATCATAATTTACTTGGACCTATAGGTCTGTATGTTCAAAAGAGGTTTAAGAGTTAGACCAGGTTTAAGTCAAATTTTGTTTCACAGCTAAATATATTTTCCTTAAACAATATTGTCATTTTTTGTGTTGATTATAAGATTCATAGTTGAATCTCTAATTTTGAAAGTTGTTGCAATTCAAAAATGCTACCAAAGGTCCTATTTTGGCAGAAGTAATTTTGACTTAGACCTGGTCTAACTTAAAACCCGGTCTAACTCTTAAACCTCTTTTGAACATGTATACGGACCTGTAAGTCCATGTAAAAAATTTTGCTCAATTTTGTTTAGTCTTTTTGTAAATAATTGTTCATTCGGGAAATGAGGCATTTGTTTGACGAGATTTGCTTCCTTTTACCTTGAATAGTCTGTCTTGAATTATTGCTGCAGAAATGAACTGATCAATGCTAATTTATAACTGAAGGCAGTATCTACTATATCAAACATATGTTCATACAACCTCTTAGTATAGGGATGAATTTAAATGAATTTTTTTATGTTTGCACATAATACATTTTATCTTTGACTTAAAATTAAAAAAAAATGAAAAGTGCTTTAGTTTGTAAGATATTAAAAAAATGTCCCAGTTTGTGAAAAAGTGTATCATGACTCAGGCAGCCCTCATTTTGAAATATTCATGTCTGCAATAATGATTAACACAATGAAATAAATACACTAGATGTATGTGTATGAATAAGAAACATTTAGATGCAATTAAATTGAACTGATCCTAGAATAATACAGCTATCTGGGGATTTCTTCAAAAATAGTATGATCTCAAATTTATGTTTAGGCACGATTTGTGAAATAATTACACCAAAACAATCAACTTATTTATTACAAGTACTTATCTCATTTGCTATTGTACTAAATGCATGGACAATATGAAATGATGATAAATTATTTCAATTAAGATAATCATATATTATGAATACATAGACTACATTTATGCTTCATATTTATGCAGGAGCATGTTGAGTACATGCTAAATTTGCTCACAGTCTAATCAAAAAGCACCAAGTCACTCGGTTATGTGTATATTTGTCCGTTTTTCATGCAAGGGGGTAAAATTAGACAGAATAAATGTGTTTAATGATTTCAAAATATTTAAATCTCCCATTTTCTTGCATGTGTAATCAGTTCCTGATAAGGAGTTTGCTTACTTGTGTTTAAAGAGCCTGCATGTGTGTGAAGGTACTGAACAAGTGGATTCAAATTTCACTCTCTCTGCATTTCATGAATATTACACTTGGGTGAGGGAAAACAACAACTTGTAAAGCCCTCAAGTCTGGAGGAGAGAGGGACGTGTGCAGGAGACTTTGTCAACTGCTGCATCCCTAAGTCTGCATATTAACAATATTTCCTGGTGGTTTTTCTTCTGTTTGACTTATAGGAATTATGTTATTTTTGATTTTTGATAAAGGAAACATGGTTACCAAAAGGCTGCAATCACATAGAAGTATACGGTATACAGTATTTGCTATACACTCCTGGGGGAGGCACTCATATTTGAAATTGACATGGATTATCCTCATCACTGAACACATGGGTGCCTCACCAGGAGTATAGTGAATAACGTACACCGAATACCAATGTGTATACTTCTATATGATCACAGCCTAAGGATAAATGACATAGATGGGGATAGATTTCTGTATACATGTTGTATTTTGAATTCTGTAAATGAGGACTGAGATATCAAGAGTTATATATAAATTTCCTTATATTTGATGATGAAACCATGGAATATTTTAGTATTTTTCTCTCAAATGATGACTTTTGAAAGCATTATTGTATAACAGTATTTCCCCCCTTGTCTTTTAAAAGCAAAGCTGATGAGTCCAACTCTGGGGTCTCACTATTCCTTTTTCAATAGATTTAGAAAAAAAACCAACCATATACTCCATTTAAGGTCTGAAAAATGGAATATCAAATAAATGGTACTCGGTTACTTATCCGCAGTATTAAAACATTACATGTATAAAGGTAAGTGTATCAGACTTGGGCAGGCCTTTGATTACGTGCCAGGGCAATAGTCAGGTATTCAATTCACTTCTAACCATCATCCTTACCTTACAAACATAACTAAATGTAGGTGAAGTTTAAGCTTTATGTATTGGCAATACTTGAATACAGTCTTTGCTTCTATTATTTGCTTTCTAAATACAACATTGGCCTTGCAGTGTTCAGCCTCAGATAGAATTTCTTTGCCATAACTAGCTGTTTGAGACGCTATGTTTACATCACGTGTAGGCAAATATTCGTTGATCGTGTTGGCTTTTGTTGAAAATCACTGCAGTTGAAAGGGATATAATATGATTAAATCCCCATGAAATTTTATGATAACTGTGTGATTTTTTGACCTTTGATCCATTAGGACAATTTGTGTGACTGTTGGTGGTAGCTGGAGTCTTAGACTGTCGCACAGACTTTGTTCAGGTGATGGTCATGCTATGTATATTTGGTTGGAGTTAATGTAATAAGTTGCATTACCATGAAGACTAGTGGTACCATAGGATATGAAATTGATATGATACAGTATGTACCCATCGGGATGGTACAATTTGTGACCCCACTTCCGTGACCCCACTTTGGTGACCCAACTTTATTTTTGCCAATTTTACACCAATATCACAAAAAATATATTTTTACGCATTTTTGAAATCATCCAAGGTCATTAAGGGGGTCTAAATGGGGTCGAAAGGGGTTAAAGGTAAAATTCTCAAAATGCTCCAATTGACCTAAAATTTGATATGGATGTACTTTAGGACATCTTGAGCAACATTAACGCATTTTAAAAATCATCCGAGGACATTAAGGAGGTCTTAGAGGGGGTAGAAACGGGTGAAAGGTCAAATTGGCAGATATTGTTTTTGATGATTTTTTCATATATTTTTAAATTTGACCCGGAAGTGACCCTTAAATGGCCTTAATGACCTCTGAAATGTGTTTATGTTGCTTAGGATGTCCTAAAGTACATTCATATCAAATTTCAGGTCAATCGGAGCATTTTGAGAATTTGACCTTTGACCCCCTTCGACCCCCATAAGAGCCCCTCAATGACCTCGGATGAGTTTAAAAATGCGTAAAATATATTTTTGGTGATATTGGTGTAAAATTGGCAAAAATAAAGTGGGGTCACAAAAGTGGGGTCACGGAAGTGGGGTCACAAATTGTACCATCCCGTATCACTGAACTGAAGACTCAACAATTTCTTTGTCCCTAACTATATATCACTATGTAAATATACAAATTAAAATTAACCCATGGGTTATCCTTCTGACAAAGTTACCTGATATATGGGATGTAAATGTTTGGTAAATATTACCATATTTGTCCATTGATAAGGTTTTGTTTATTTTCGGGGAACAAAATAAATTTTGATGCAGATACTGTAAAACATGTTAATTTCGCGAGGGAAAAGAATTCGCGAAATTAAATCCTCGCGAAAATATTGTCCAAGTTCATGTTTGTTTATAAAGAAATAACCTAGAGCTCTTTTACATGTGTAAAAACACTTTGTTTTTATGCCCAGCGATCGACTGATGCTCACCCCTATCTTGTAATGGAATGGTCCATTTTTTTGTAAACAAAGTTGGCTGGCTGGTCTGCAATCGGCAATCATAGTATGCAGTGTCTGATTGAGTGGGGTTTGCTCGTAAAAGTTTTGATTTATTTCTGCAGCATAGCTGTTTGCTTTTACAATTGTTTTTAAACATCATGTGTGGAGCCTTTTTTCTTGCAGATTTTAAAGGTATTATAGTAATATTTTGACAGGAACATAGGAAACTAGAAGATAATGTATGGCCTTTCGAATTCGGAAGACATACATAAATCACCTCAAATGTCAATCTCGCGAAATTTAATACTCGCGAAAGTGTCACTTCTTGCGAATTCGCGAAATAAAGTACCCGCGAAATTTAAGTGTTTTACAGTATGTAAGAATCATGTTTCACTGTTTATCTGTAGTGACATATTTTGCTAAGTCTTTATTTTTGGACCTGGTTTTGAATGTTTATTATCTTTGCAATATCAGTTTAGTATATACATCATTACATCTGTTAGATGTTGATGGCAGCCAAATAGTAGGATTAGGATTCAAGATAAAGCATATCTGTTTGTAGGACAAAGGTTACCCATTTCAACAATTTATTCTGGCTAGATAGATGACACACTCCACAAGTTCCTGTAGATTTTATATTAACAAAAATTTGAATTTTGATGAAAATGTGAGATTATCTAGGATTTATTAAATTTTATCTCATAAATC
>JXSR01S005231.1:28523-38566 GCA_000969725.1 Ophiothrix spiculata
TTTCCTTATTTTTTCTCGCTCCTAGTACAGCATGCAATCGATTGGGCAGGTATGACAGAATACATATTTTGATAGAATGTTTACACGAATTGTTTGGTTCAATTTTGTAAAACACCAACGTTGTCCAAGTTGATCAAACAAAATTTCCGCGGCCGTTTATTTAACTTTTTTTCCAGTAGTAGGAAAAAAAGATGACAAACACTGAAAATGTCTCTAAAACCTTAAGAAAGAAAAAAGAAATACGCTAATTTTGGATTTTTAAAAGCTATGCGCGCGGGAAGCTGAGACAGACTATTTTTTCTTCTTTGGCCTAACATGTCGTACCCGGGGAAAGACTGGGGCAGTCAAGTATTTTAGGCATGGCATAGAGTGACCACAGTTTTTCAAAACACCCCTTAAAAGGGTGATTTTTTCTGAATAAAATGGGGATTTTTACCGATACTGTTTTCACATTAGGGTTTGAAAAAGTACCCTATTTTTGAAAATGGATGTTTTTGATACCCTAAACGGTTCACCCTTCAATCGTCAAAAACAACCTTAAAGGTGTAGGTTCCGATTGCATTCAAATCCCCGGGGCTCAACCGGAAGTACTGCATTTTGCGATGAAAACCCATATTTTTCTGCCATTGGAAATCCAAAATTTTCACCTCCTTATTCCAAAGCAAAGCAAAATAACCAAAGAGTGTAAACTTAATTGGTATAATACCTATTTTCCATTTCTTTTGTATTTTCATAACAGCCTCATCCTCAAGGTTGCATACTTTGGTTTGCCTGTGAAGAATATTCAAGAAGCACACTGAGGGTAAAACCACTCAAAATGCATTTCAGATCAATTTAAAGTAGAATATGTCCATGATAAAAAAATAATTTAAAAATCGGGACCTACACCATTAACCCTATTAGAGGTTGGGGGGGGGGGGTGGCGGATCCCCCCTCCGACATTTTTTGTTATACCTCCGCCGGTTGTAATTGTTTTGCGCTAAAACTTCTTGACTTTTTGTCTTCAAGCCTTGCACTTATTGTAAGACCATTTTTGTGAAAATCGGACCTAGGGTTGGGACGTGGTGTTTCGTAATAGCACGCTGGGTCAAACGAAAAACTGATTTTCAATGGGAATTACACACAAATCGTGTTTTTTGCTTTTGGGATACCCTTCCACTTTGTTTTATCTAATTTACTTGATTTATTTGGAGCAAGAACATGTGTAAGCATACTTTGACTCACATCATTGCTAAACAATGCAACTTTTACTTAAACTACGTTTTTGGCGATTTTTTGTAATTTTCGCGATTTTTGACCGACGTCACTTATGACGTCACTGTGAAGTCATACAAGGTCTGAATACAATTTTTTTTTTGTTCCAATGGACTCGTGAGGGTCATAGCTATCCACCAGTACCCTATACGTGATGTTTTGTCGATCGGTTTCCGAGATCGTAAGGGGGTTTCCGCCCCCCGGCTGTGAGGTGGGTCCAAAAAGCCGGCTCTATTTAGGGTTAATTCACTTCTTGGTCATGCTGTGCCTGCAAAATCATACTTAGCTGTCCCGGGATTTCGTACTGACTTTTTCCCCACAGACTTAACGTGTGGCAAAACTGTCCACCCGGCCCCGTTTGTTCGGAACCAAAACGCTTGTGTTGGGTGATTTCCATAAATCTTGACGTCTACTTCTCCGGCGTATATTGATTGGCCTTGCGTCACAATTAGGTCCTTCAAATATGATGGATTTGTTACATATTACCCTAAAAAATTGTAGAAAACATGCTTTTTGGCTAAAACTTCTTTTTAAGTTTGGTATCATATGAAAGGTCTATTTATACTCTAGGGATGTACAAAAAGTGAACTTCTCATGATTTTAATCAATGAAGTTATACTTGAAAAAGCAATATGGGAACACGATGGATCGGGTGGAGGCGGCGACGGTGGACATGGTGGAGGCGGCGCGCATAGGATTTCATGCAAAAGTGTAATAAAAGTTATGATTTATAAACACATGTATCATTAAAAATAAAAATGCTGGGATCATAATTTTTTGAATATAGTTCAATGAGATATGTATATTGCTAAAGCATGTATTGAATATTGACATGTCATCCAAATGTTGTTTTTTCCTAATGGTTTCACTGAAAACATTATTTCGTCAAACGTGGTGGAAAAGTCGTCAAACAGGGGTTATAAATTAGTCATGCAAGTGAATTTCCCCTTATTCGTCGCTTGACGATATTTGCGGGCGCATGACAATCGAAAACAAATGCAGGACAAATTAATTTAATAACAGTACGAATTACAATCTGTGGAGGACGAGTTTGAACGATTGACAAATGCACTTTTCGTTAATTGACAAATGCATATCGTCATGAGCTAAGGTCAAGACGAATTAATGTACGCATGACAAACTATGTTGACAAACTTCTTTGAGCACGACTAACCATACCTGAGAGCTGACGAATTTGCATGACGAATTATATCGTATATAACGGGTTTCCGACTCGTACCTTCAAGAAGTGGCGTGGCGTTTTATTCTCGAGTCGATTGCACAGGAGGACAATTAGCGACAACACATCTTTCGATTCGGATAGAACAACTCTTTAATTCCAGGTTAGGTTTGTGCCTAGCTTATCATCACATTCCGACCAGACCGCATTGGATTCGGAGTTGGACAGAACAACACTACTGGACTCAGAATTCCCATACTCATCCTTAAGCTTACTCATCATACTTCATCATCAGATTCTGACCAGACTAGTCCATCTAGATGGACCCCACAAGCGAGCGAAGTAGGCGCACGCTTCGCGTTCGCTTGCGAGGTCCATCTGGATTGACTAGACCAGACAGCCATTGCAAAACCTGCAAGCAGAACCTGAGTGTTTCGTCTAGTTGATTTCACATGGATTGAGCCATACTTAAATGGAATTAGTCTACCGAAAACAAAACCTCTGAAAAACTAGTGTCACTTGACAAATTAAGTGACAAATTATTATTCTTGCATGACAAATTAATTTTTGTGCATGACAAATTATTTTTTATTCATGACAAACTAATTTTTCAGCATGACTAATTGTCATGAGAAAGTCGTCATACTAGACCGTTTTTCATGACTAATTATAATTCGTCGTTCAATACTTGTATGACGAATTCCACGACAAATTATAGTTTGTCATACTAGACCATTTTCATGACAAATTATTATTTGTCAAATGACGAAACAAAATTTTCAGTGTTATATGTGGGTAATTTTCTATATACATTACTGTACAAAACATGCATTTACACTCAAAAACTTTAAAACGACATATCTTTTGACCGAGTCGACGTAAATGGTAAAAGGTATACATTTTTCAAGAGGAAGTTTGTCGAGGAATCCAATTATGTGATTGATTTTTAGGTAGTGTATACACGAAAAATCTTTTGACCGAAAATGTCCCAAAAATTAATGAGTCGTTTCATAGATTTTGACCATCCTCAATATTTTGACCACAATGAAATTGGTCACCAAATGAATTATTTTATGGAAGGCTATCATTACATCCTTCAAGTAATGTTTTTGTCATCTGGATACACCTTTCCCCATCAAAATCTCATTGTTCCAAGTTGGTTGACCAAAATGCACTTTTATTTTATTTTGCACCCTGTATAATTTTTACCCATCCCTAAAAATTAGACTTATTCAGGTAAAATTGAAATCCTTGGAAAGTAAGCTTTCCAGCAATATCTATCTTTGTAGGTTTTAAGTGTATATATTCAGAGTTACGATCCATTGAATACAAATTGGCATGGTTTTACCAATGTTTTTGTGTGAAACAAAAAATATGACCAGTTCATGACTTACGTCCTATTGCGTTGTCAGGAGGATTAAGCTAAGATTCCTCTTATCCGTTTGCGACGCGGTTGCGATGCGTTTTGCACTGTAAGGGTAGTTGTATAATTTAAAGCACATGATTGAATAGGATCAGGTTGAAGCTGAGATTCAATTTTGACCTTCCGTTTTCAATGCGATTCCCCATGCGGTGTGTTTTGAATCGATATAATGGTTTTTGAGCGAGAGTGATTCCTTTTATCCGTCTGTTTGCTGTCCGTTTACACGAATCGGTCCCTGGAGCGATTCATCCGTTTTACATGCGTTTTGGTCATGCGGAAACTTTTTAACTAGAGAAGTTGATGAAATATAACTGCATTGAAAATGGACGGACAAATTTGAATGTCAGCTTTCAACCTGATACCATTCACCTCCATTCAATCGCCCACTGGAATGTGGGCAAGGGTTGGCCGGTGACCCAGCACATATTTAAAGCCACTATTTTACAGATTTTTTTTCAATTAAGGAAAGCAAAAAGATGTATGCGCTGGCAAATGATGACCAAAATCTCTATTTTTTTTGTATATTCCCTCCTTTTAGTATGTAAGTGTTTTAGTTTTTATTTTACATTCTGTTGGGCAGAAAGTCCCAAAGATCCAGTTTTTAAGAACTTTCGAAAGCATATTCTATCAGAAATATTCCTTTTGGGTTAATAATGAGGAATATTTCTGATAGAATATGCTTTCCAAAGTTCTTAAAAATCTTAAGACTACAGTATTTAAATATACATAATACTATTTATACATGTCAAATTTGAAAACAATTGGTCTTCATTTACCAGTGCATATTTAATATAGGTTTTTTTTAAATTTAGGGATGCAGAAAGATATGTTCAAAAAATCCAAAAATGCGCTAAAACTTTGCATATATACCCTATAGGTCCTACCAAAATCACAACCATCTTTATAGTATGTAGGTGTTCTAGTTTTTATTTTACATTCTAAATTTTACATTTTAAATTTTGTCACATAAAGTGGACCATTATGACAAAAACTTCAAGCAAAGTAAATGTTCATAAATTGTTTCAAAGAAAGTCAATAAAATGGATAATTTGTGAATGAATCTCAGAATGAAGTTGTAACTCTTTTAAAACACTTAAGTGACCAGGAGGGGGGGTGTTCCTAGAGGCCCTATCACAGGTTTTTGCGCGTAGTGCAAAAACACGAACAATTTTAACATCGCCACTCCATGTAATTGTCAAGTTACTTAACGCAGCGGGTCCCTCAGTGGCAAAAAATTCAAATCGATCCAGTCGTTTTCGTGCTAATTATCATAAAGTGATTTTTCCAGGGCGCTGTTCAAATTTGTTTCGGGATCCACATGTAACAAATGGCAATAACAGAAAAAGAGAGCAATTTAAGCAAAATCATTTGGAGGGTATTAATATCTACCAAAAACAAACACAATCAGCTAAAAAATCAAAAGTCATGGGTGACAGGGGCGATTCATTTTTAACACCTTATAGTATATTGCTTTAAGCGATTTTCATTTTTTCAATGCTATTCGGGCAGGTTGCATGCCCGTCTGGCTAGTGCGAAAAAATACCAATATCCAGCCCTGGATATGCCAGATGACGGTGGCCATGCCTCCTTACAAACAGATATCCCGCCACAGTATCGGACGTTTAATTTCAATACGTAAAAAGGAATTCCTCGAATTAACTTGAATTACTTTGCTATGAATGCACTGAAAATTTTGTTTCGTCATTTGACAAATAATAATTTGTCATGAAAATGGTCTAGTATGACAAACTATAATTTGTCGTGGAATTCGTCATACAAGTATTGAACGACGAATTATAATTAGTCATGAAAAACGGTCTAGTATGACGACTTTCTCATGACAATTAGTCATGCTGAAAAATTAGTTTGTCATGAATAAAAAATAATTTGTCATGCACAAAAATTAATTTGTCATGCAAGAATAATAATTTGTCACTTAATTTGTCAAGTGACACTAGTTTTTCAGAGGTTTTGTTTTCGGTAGACTAATTCCATTTAAGTATGGCTCAATCCATGTGAAATCAACTAGACGAAACACTCAGGTTCTGCTTGCAGGTTTTGCAATGGCTGTCTGGTCTAGTCAATCCAGATGGACCTCGCAAGCGAACGCGAAGCGTGCGCCTACTTCGCTCGCTTGTGGGGTCCATCTAGATGGACTAGTCTGGTCAGAATCTGATGATGAAGTATGATGAGTAAGCTTAAGGATGAGTATGGGAATTCTGAGTCCAGTAGTGTTGTTCTGTCCAACTCCGAATCCAATGCGGTCTGGTCGGAATGTGATGATAAGCTAGGCACAAACCTAACCTGGAATTAAAGAGTTGTTCTATCCGAATCGAAAGATGTGTTGTCGCTAATTGTCCTCCTGTGCAATCGACTCGAGAATAAAACGCCACGCCACTTCTTGAAGGTACGAGTCGGAAACCCGTTATATACGATATAATTCGTCATGCAAATTCGTCAGCTCTCAGGTATGGTTAGTCGTGCTCAAAGAAGTTTGTCAACATAGTTTGTCATGCGTACATTAATTCGTCTTGACCTTAGCTCATGACGATATGCATTTGTCAATTAACGAAAAGTGCATTTGTCAATCGTTCAAACTCGTCCTCCACAGATTGTAATTCGTACTGTTATTAAATTAATTTGTCCTGCATTTGTTTTCGATTGTCATGCGCCCGCAAATATCGTCAAGCGACGAATAAGGGGAAATTCACTTGCATGACTAATTTATAACCCCTGTTTGACGACTTTTCCACCACGTTTGACGAAATAATGTTTTCAGTGTGGGGTTCATGCATGAACCCCAGCAGATTTAGAATAATATAATAAAGTGTGTCACTATGTGAGCACTTTTAATTTTATTTGATTAAAGGTAAACATATATGAGTAAAGTTTTGTATTTTTTTTCAATATCAATGCGCCAATAGAAAGACACGTAAAATGTACCCTAAATTTGCGTTTTGGAAATCCCTAGTCCATAAATTTAGTAGCTTTTTCTAAATCGCCATGATCGCGGCCGCCCCCGCCTGGGATATACATAATGTACTGAACGTACATGTATATTCATTTTGTGGTATCTTACCAACCATATCATTCCTAAAAAGTACATGACTACTATTTTGGGCATAATACAGGGTGTCCCAGAAAAACGTTAATCTCTTTGCGTGTAATTTTCTCAGGTGTAACGGACAGTCAGAAGGTATATATGTAAACAGTGCATTTTATAGTCCATGAATTTTAAATACCGTATAGAACCAAAGTTATGCTTTGTCAAATAATTAGATGTAAAATGTTCTGGTCCAATGTCACGATTCCTCTTGAATGAAGTTCTATAAGAAATGTCCAAGATCTGCTCACTCAACCGTAACAACTTTTTATTTTATTATGTGCAAGCTATCTTTTATCTATACTGAAAAAAAAAATGAACGAATTTGATGAAAAAATAAGACAGATATGATACATTTTCTAAAGTGACCCATGTTTATTCCACTCAAAAACAACCCTGCTTTATGAGCAAAATCACGAAATTGGACTAGACAAAATTTCACCCAAATATTTGATAAAACATAACTTTTGTTGTACATTACCGATTGAAATGAACCAGACGGCATCTTAAATTTCAATTCATAGACTATTCAATGCAATGTTTACATACTTTTTAACTGTCCGTTAAATCTGAGAAAATTACACGCAAAATTGTAAAGTTTTTGACTGGGACACCCTGTATAACAAGTTATTAATATGTGACTATATTAGTAATAAAAAGTTCTCACCTGTTATGGGTTTAAAATTTTAAGTTATGATAAATTATCCGTTTGATGCATAAAGATCGTAAGTGATTGTATGCTCGGGGTATGCTGCTAAACTAATTCATTAGTCATTCTGTTATTTGTGGCTACTGTCTTTCTTTTGCCTTGTTGTGCATATATGATTATATGTGGGTGATTGTTCCAAAATAACGTTTGTGACCGAAAAATTGAAAAATTTCATTTTGAAATATATGGCCACAGAACCTAGCATAAACATTATATCAACGAGTTTGTTGATGAAAATGGTGCTCACTGGTGGGATCAAGACATATGCAGGTGTTTAAAGATTAAAATAATTGCCAAAATACGGAGTAAAGTTCGTGTAACGTTCGGTAACGTTTGTGACATCGCACGGAATCCCCCCCCCCCCTCCAAATGACTTCAAAGTACAAATTCTCTGACATGTTAAGCGAAATTTGTATTGCGCTTCTCACAGATGATGGGTAACATATTTACAAATAGTTCATAAAAGTGGTAGGAAAGGAAATTCTATCGTCAGGATTTCTTTTAATGCAATGTTTTGTTTGGTAGCGTCTGGTAACGTTTGTAACATTTTGGTGTAACTTTTTGGTAACGTTTGTGACATTTTTGAATTAATTTAAACATGTGCTCATTCATACACGGATAGAAAAAAAAATCAAAATATCTGATTAGAAAATACTTTTCACCGTGTAACAAACGTATGACTGAAAAACTGCTCATATGGTCGAATAAAAAAAGCTGATTTTTTGCTTGAAATAAAAAAGGTTTAGTTTTCACTGGAATGAGCCATGTAAATAATTTCAAACAGATATTTTATTGTATGATTCTGGTATCTATGGATACCAATTTGCAAAAGCGAAAATAAACCACTGTAGCAAAGAGCTTCTTATAATCCGAGTTGTAATTAGTCATAATGAAAGCATGGTAACATTGCATTAGGCAAATTTGTCAGTCTCTCTCTTCTCAGAGTTTGGATTGTAATTCGATTTTGTATTAGATCATAGGGACAGAATCATTTGAATAGGAAATAACAGAAAAAGGAAAGGAGCCATGGGCATCGTCCCAAACTGGAAGGACGTATTTATCATCATCCAAGTCCTCTCTGCTTTGGGTAAGTAACATTACCAATTTGTTTACAACAATAAAATGATCATTGTAAAATCAGCTACTTTAGGGTTGAGAATTTTACTGAAAAAATGGGAGCAAAGCATGTCAAAAACCTAAGATTTGTTTAATACATTGAATAAACAAATAAAAAAACGGACCAACCCTATATCTTAAAGGTCAGTCGGTCATTAAAACGTTTTTCTAATAGCCAGGTTCTACGTTTTTCAGGCCTTGCATTGGCATTTTTATATTGTACCGGCCAGTCAGGCAGGTAACTTTCGAAAGTTACCCGCCTGAAAAGAAATTTTTACCTACCCGAATTTAAAAAGAAAAGCATCATTAACCTCAAAAAATGAAAATGAAAAAAAAAACACCCCGCAAATTTTGGCCTTTTTCACGAAATACTCAGAAATTAGAGTAGATTTTGCAAAAAAGGACTCAACGCACACAACATTTTTACCCGCCATGTCGGACTTTTGATACCATAACATTTTTTTACGTACTTGTTTTTGTTTTTAGCTATACAATTGTTGCAATTCTAGCTAAAACTTGTCCGGAAAATAATGTACAATCTTTGCATATAAAGTTCTAAGCTTTACATGGTAGACAGGACAAATGTAAAGCTGGGCATGCTTTTTAATGTGGGCACCCAAAAAAGTTGAATTTGTTACACTAAGAGTGATTTATGCGCTGCATCAATGTTTGTCATATCTTTTCAACAAGTCCATGAAATGTCATGGATTTGGCATGACTTTAAGGGTAATTTCTTTTCCTTTCAAAAACATTAAGAATAAAACTCAAATAAATTTGCTATCTCACATTTTGTTAAAGCTAATATACCCAGGGTTGGAGGCTGGTACCGTTGAGGATGGGACGGTTGCGGTTTCATGAAATTTGTGCATCACCTTTCTGTCATATCTTTTTAATAATGTAATAAATTGTTACAATTTTTGTATGATTTTTTAAATTTTTAAAACGGAACCCCCTATGAACTTTGTTTTGCTATTAATAGATAGGTATGGTCCTCCCCTATCAAATGATACCAAAATCACAAAAATCGGCCAAGGCGTTAAGTAATTATGACGTCATAAAGGTCGAAAATCGGAAAAATCAGGAATTTTTGCAAAAATGGCCAAAAATATTGCTATAAAAGTTCTAAATGACCGATTTTCGTCGGGTTTTTTGCTAATAAAGAAGGGAAATGATAATTCTAACATACCCTGCAAGTTTCAGCTTCATAGCATGCATATATTTTTCAAAATGGCGACTTAAAATTTTCCGGGGCTTCACC
>JXSR01S005231.1:41721-77286 GCA_000969725.1 Ophiothrix spiculata
ACACAGGTTTGTTTCATGCCGTGCAATAGTACAAACTATTGCACGGCTCAAATCACTGTAATCATGATATAAACGTATTTATCTATCTGTTTAGAATTGAAATCGTGTTAAAACGTCATAAATGTCATTTTGAAAGAATCAGAGCATGTTAGCACTCCATGTTGGGTAAGTTCGCCACAGGGCCAACTCACCCCGTGTAGTATGGGGCCAACTCGCCCTGTAGTCCCAGTTTTGACTTAACCTCCTGGTATACCAACAAAACAAAGGATGAAGGAAATTTGATCCCATGACATGTTGGACAAGTACCATACCTCGTAATCAATAATAATAATAACTTGAACCAGTGAAATAATATCTTGACACTAGAACAAAATTACATTTGCTAAAAAAGTTTACTTTGGTAAGTCAAAAACTCGTTTTACTGATAACTCATACAAAGAGATAAGCTGGGTTTTGTAAATTTTATGGCAATTTAATTCTTTATATATGACCAAAAATCACCAGTGACATAATTCTCCCTAGGTCACTTGAGCAGAAACACGTGGTGGGCCAACTCGCCCCGAGGGCCAACTCGCCCCACCGTCCCCTAGTTACAAAATTACTTTTGCTCAAAAAGATTACTAAGGTAACTCAAAAACTCGTTTATTGATAACTCACACATAGAGCTGAGTTCGGTCTTGTAAATTTCATGCACTGTTATACTGTTGGGCAATTTTTTAGCGTTGGTTAAACTATGAACAACCCAATTGTTGGGTAAATAATATTAACCAACTGTTGATGAAATTTTACCCAATATTTTGGTAATTAGCTAAAACTTTTACCCAACAGTTAGGTAATTAGCCAACATTGTACGCAACGTTGGTAAGTATTTACCCAGAAGTTGGGTTGTTCATAGTTGAACCAACGTTGGGTAAATTATTTGCCCAACGTTCTAACAGTGTGGTAAATTTGATGCTTTGTGCATAACCAAAAATCACCAATGGAAAATTTCACCCAAGGTCACGTGAGCAGAAACGCAAGGTTGGCCAACCCGCCCCGAGGGCCAACTTGCCCCACCGTTCCCTAGCACTTTTAAAAGCGGTCAGGGTCTGCCACATACCTGTTAGTGGTCAAGGGGGGGGGGGGGGGGGGGTCCATATGGACCCAACACAGAAAAGGCCCTGGTTGAAACTCTGGTTACAGGTATAAAACTTCAAAATAACGGGAAAACAATGAAAACCGGACAAACCGATTAAAATGGCGGCCAAAAAAACCCCTACTTGTCGTGTCGCACCAAAAAATTCCCACCAAAAATTTATAATCTCATGTCCCAATAGAATTTTCCAATAACATTTGGCTCATATTTGCAGTATATAAGTACAAAATACATTCCTGTAATAAAATTTGAAAACAAGTTGTTCAGCTACGATTTTATGGGCAAAACAAATTTGAAGAGCACTCTCGAAAATGCTTACTTATGCTAATTAGCATGGGAACGGGTGGGTCGATTTGATTTTTTTTTTTGCCACAAAGTGAAGCGTATGGTAAAGTATGGAAATAGTAGTTAGACAAATACATAGAAGGGCGATGAAAAATTACTTCGCATTTTTGCGCTGACGCGTTAAAACCAAATGTTGGGTCCAAATGAACACCCCACCCCTTGATCACTTAAGTGTTAAAGAGATTCTCGTATTTTTTACTTCAAGTAAGATATTTCTCTTAATTCTAACAATAATAGGTGTGTCTTCCCCATAGATTTAAAGGGGAGATACCAGGCTTTGTATACCAGCCCGTGTAATGGCGTCGTCAGCCATGGAGCTCAAATTGGGGGTATTCAGGTCCACTCGGTTCCCGGCAAAATCAACACCGAGTGCCGATACTTGGTTACGCGTAGAGACAACCTGCGCGCAAAGCGTGTGTGCGTGTTTTAATATTCGCGCATTATGACAAGGTTCGATGCATCATCGGCAAGGTATCTGCAAAAACCCGAATACCCCCAATTTTGTCTCCATGCCGGAATAAAAATGGCGGCATGCCTTGTATCTCCCCTTTAAATCTATGGTCTTCCCTTTGGACCACTGTATGCCCTAAATGGCCTCCTGGTTTTAGAATAAAATATCATTTAACTATAGCAATGGTAGCACAACTGATCAATCATAATTTCAGTCGATCTTATTAACTTTTATGTATTTCCAGAAAGCAATAATACATATTGCAATCTTTTGTTCTAATAATTCATTTTTATCCTGATATTAATGGTCTAATCCATCATCTGTTCAATATATTCCTGTAAATATGAACATAATATGAAAACAAAAATACAATTGTGTTAAACGATCCAGTAATTACTTGTAATCGTGTACCATAGCTGGTTACAAATTAATGTATTAAAATTAGTGTGGAATGAAATTGATCGACTTCTTTACAAAAAGGACAAAAAACGGACGTAATTTATATTTTTGAGCACGTTTCCTAGCCAACACTGCATGGTGTCATATTTATCATTTAAATCAATTTTCATGGCAGAATTAATATTTGAAACATATTCATTCGTCGGCTTTCTATTCAGTCCAACTGCCGAAAACCCACCGGTGGTTTTACGTAATAAACGAGATCATGTAGGGTGTATATATATGGCCGTTTATCCCAAGTCATCCGTAAATATAGCTTCTTGTTATTTTCAATATTTCCAATATTTTTTTATGTTTACAAAGACCATGTTAAAAGGAGGACATTGAACTTCACTCGGTTTCCAAAATTTCAGTTATGGTCCGCCGAAAGGTTATCAGTGAGTAAAATGAGAAACTGAGATACATGTCTAGCCCTTTTCTACCCATAACCATACTCTGTGCCATAACCTATCCATTGTGTTTCTTTTGTTCAAATCCCAGTGCCCTGACCATTATTTTTTATAAAAGTGACTTCGAGACCATTATTAAACAACGAATTTTGATAAAGGTCTGGACAGATAAATGAGACGAGATAAAGAATTTTAGAACTTGGTCTAGTTTAACATATCAACAATTATTATACAGTCATATCTCTTAATCTCTTATCAAAAATATGATTTTGAACCATTATTTTCACTTGCATCTTTTGGGTCGACATCCTTAGTGTATTTTCTTGTTAATTTTTCATGAGCCTTCTTTTTCTGTAACAAAATTATCCTTCTTAGGGGTAGACTATTTTCTGGCCTTATTGGCCTTCTGGTCTACTCCTCCGCAATACTCTATTTTGTAAACGTATTTACTATAAAGATATGTTGATATTGTTTTGTATGTCTTATGAATCATAAACCTTGAACCTTGATGAGGTCCAAAATGGGCTCCTAAAATGCTATATTTTTTATTGTAATAGTTTGAAAACAACTGATAAACCCCTTTTTATGTCAAACATTTTCATAGGGAAGTTGCTACTGAAGCTGTAACAAACAGACATGGCTTAAATAAGGTCACATGCATGTATCAAATTCAAAATGGCCGCCAAAATAGTTTAACTAATTTGTCTAATTTAGGCTGATCCTGTAGCATGATAATCGAATGTTTTCATCATTGTCTGTTATTAGCTAAAAAAACACTGGAAGATATAAAATCCCTTAACTGTAAGGTTCTGCGTATAAAAGTAGTAGTTTTACTAACTTCTCCGCAATAACATTCTTAAGGCTACATGACACATTTCAATAATTTTAGGCATGCACGAAAAGAAGAGTCTAGATTATACGTTAGCCCTAACTATTGATTTCACTCACAGTATTCTCTTTAAAAATGGCGATAAGAATGCATTCTATCATCAAAAGCGCTTGACCGTAAAAGTTATTTTAGTGTTGAAGTTGCTATTTCAAGTTCATGCATTGGTATCATTTATCATTTTTTTATTCCTTCATCAGTATTTGTTCTACATTCTGGCAATATCTGAACGATATCGTATTATCCGAACTGCATAAATATTTGATATTACAAAAATAATCGTTGCTTCTGATAAAAAAAAATCAGTTGTCAACACTGTTAAAATCAATTGGTCATATGACTATAAAAAAATTAGTCATTTCAATGGTATAAGAAGTCTAATCTTTGGTTAGTCATTCCAAGGGTAAAATTTGTCCAGCCTCTGATAAAATGACTAATTCAACATGACTAATCAAGAAATTGTATAAGAAGCATAATTTATCTGAAGATTAGTCTTTTAAAAAATACAATAAGTCCTGCTCGAAAATTAATAAGTCCTTCTGAAAAAATAATTAGTCAAATAAATAGTCATGAACTTGTTTTATTTAGTCTGTCATTTTCTAAACATTGTGTAAGGCAAGTCTATGATTTATGTATATATGAACTCAGATCATGCAGTAATGATTTTTGATTCGAACTAATACCATACTTGAATTCTGGGATGGATTTACATCAGATTTTACTAATAACTTTTCTTCTCAAGTACAGAAAATTCTAACAAAGGAACACTTTGCCATTCAATTTACAGTACATTTTTCTTCCTCAAGGTATAGTGTCTTCCAGGATACAAATACAACTAGAACTGAACTGTCCCTGAAGTGACAGAGACCCTGCCAATTTCCATTTTTATGTGTGGAATAAATATGTCACCTTGTACTTGGAAATCAATTAGAAAATTAGATCTTTGACCCCAGGAAAAGGTCGGATGACGGAGTCACCATTGACACTTTAAACGGTGGTTTAAGACAAACAATTTGGCACCTTAACTTTTGAAATTGGAGAAAATTGAGAATTTGACCTTTCTTTTGACCTTTGACCCCCAAGGAATGGTCGGGCGATGAGGTCACCATTGACATTTTTGATCGTTGGTCCAAGACAAATAATTTGACACCTTAAACTTAAAAAAAAAAATCGAAATTGGACAATGTTGAAAATTTGACCTTTCTTTTGACCTTTGACCCCCAATGAAAGGTCGAGTGACGGGGTCACCATGGACACTTTTGATCGCTGTTCCAAGGCGAACAATTTGACACCTTAATCTTTGAAATCGGACAAAGTTGAGTATTTGACCTTTCTTTTGACCTTTGACCCCCAAGGAATGGTCGGGCGATGAGGTCACCATTGACACTTTTGATCGTTTGTCCAGGATGAACAATTTGACACCTTAAACGTTGAAATCGGACAAAGTTGAAAAGTTGACATTTCCATTTACCTTTCTTTTGACCTTTGACCCCTAAGGAAGGGTCAGACAATGGCGTCACCATGGACACTTGTAATCGTTGGTCCAAGACAAACATTTTGACACCTCAAACGTTGAAATCAGACGAAGTTGAGAGTTTGACCTTTTTATTTGACCTCTGTGACCCCATATGACCCCAGGTATTTTTTTCATCTGATAACTTTTGTGGACAATGTCAAGAGGTTTCATGTCCCAAAATTTCATGAACATACCATTTAATGTACATGAGTTGAAACTTTTTTCGTGAAAATCAAGTTTTTGACCCCGTGACCCCTACGTGACTTTTGAGGGATCAGGGGTCAGGTGACATAAATGGGAGGTGACCCTGGTCCCTTCACCCAAGTTTGATATAAAATTGGATGGATTGAGCATGATACAAAAAGATATTGGTCGAGCTATGAGTTTTACGAAATATCGTGCGAGACGCGCAGCGTTGAGCTCGATAGGTCAGCTCAGAACATAATAATGATGAAAATCGGTCATTGTATCCCAGAGTTAAGTGACATCAAAGTGTTGCCAGAAAGAAAGAAAGAAGAAAGAAACTTGTGAAAAACAGAACCCTGCCAAAGCCTTTGGCAGGGTAATAATAGATGTCTGTGCAACAGTGCAAACTCGGACTAGCATGACAAGCGTAAGCCATGAAGCTTATAAGCTTACATGTTCAGTGATGTAGGGGCACACACTGAAAACGTTAATTAGTAGTCATGCAGTGTGATTTTTTCATAATTCATAAAAGAAATGCTGTAAATGCCTTTGAAATGTCGAAAAACAATTTTTACAGTTTAAAAATAGTTTCCTTTTGTAATCAGTTAATTATTAGTTAATTGATAATTTATCAATTACAGGACTAATTAGTGAATATCAAATGCGTCTTTAATTAGACAATTGACTAATTGAATGACGCTGGACTAACTGTATTTAGTCACAATGACTAATATAATTCATGATTTGTTTTTGCAACGGACTAATTAATGGTAAATATCCATCTGAAATTAGTAATTTAATTCGTCATTAGTCCTGCGTCATTAAATTAGTCAATTGACAAATTAAAGACGCATTTGATATTTACTAATTAGTCCTGTAATTGATCATTTATCAATTAACTAATAATAACCAATTACAAATTGAATATTTAGAGATGGAAATTATTTTTTTAAACATCAAACATTGTTTTTCAACATTACAAAGACAATTACAGCATTTTTTCATGAGTTATGAAAAAATCACTCTGCATGACTAACTTTTAATTAGTCAAATAAGACATGCTTTTTGACTAATTACCGTTTTCAGTGCATGAGTTTGGAATCGACTATAGTCTAAATTCACCCCAGAATTCAAGTATGGTATTACTTCGAATTAAAAATCATTACTGCATGAGTTCATATATACATAAATCATAGACTTACCTTACACAATGTTTAGAAAATGACAGCCACTCCCGTGTTCTCACGTTGACGACTCGTTCGCGCGGTGAATCAAATCGGGAAATCCGGCATTCCAAATTAGTCAAAGCCTGTCGGCCCAAATTAGTCCAGTTCATGGTTCAGTTCAAAACATCCGAGTTCATGATTAGTCTTTCAACAACATATTAGTCATTCAATTCGTCATTTTCGTGTCAGTTGGTCATTTGAAGTCAACGAATTAGCTGTATTAGTAAATATGCATAGTTCCAATTAGTCTTCCATCGTAAATAGTGTTTGCAAAATTGTGATTACTCTTTGCAGAATTTTAATTAGTATTTCATTTCATATGATTGATCTATCTTTCTGAAATTAGTCTCCCTGACTGAAATATTGGTCATTAATCTACAGACTAATTTTTTTTGAGCATATGACTAATTTTTTACGAAGAATGATTAACTAATTTTAACTGTGAAAACAATATATAATTTAAAGACTCTACTTCGTATGGATGGCGAAATTGTGATTGTTTGCCAAGTGTAAGTATGCACAATATAGCAGTGAACATCAGATTCTAGCATCTTGTTGCTGAAAAGAGACTGTCTTTAATCATGACAGATATACAGGGTGTCCAAAAAATAACTACACACTTTAAAATGCGTATAACTTTAAAACCAAGATTTGCATCACATTTTTGTAGACATATATTTTGATAGAGGAGACTAGTAGAATTATGTGTATACCAAACATGATGCCATTACCATTTTAAAAAATCAATTTCAACGTAATTTACGTCAAACGTAATCTATTTTCTGTATGTGTAATCTTAAATCTGTTTTATTTTTTATATTTGTATGTTGAATTAGAACCAAATAAAATCAATCAATCAATCTATCAACGTAAAGAGCGCATTTTTATACTGCGAAGAAAAATAAATGTGCGACTCACATGTAGGGGAGGGATCAATGTTTGAAGACAGAGGAATCATTCATGAATATTTTAATGTACTATGCAGCTTAACAGCTTTTACAATGTTAATACGAAGATGTTTGATTGTGGTTTTGTCTTAATTATTACATAATACTCAATAAGGTGTTTTTCATTAGTCAAAGCGTAACTCTAGCATTATGCTTAACTTTAATGTTGCAGAACAAGATAACCCCGTAAGAAACATTCAAAGTTACACTCGCAGGGACATTTTAAATTACCTCCTCATCAAGATTAAGCTGCCAAGTATTTTAGAATATGTTCTAGATGACCTCCTTGCAGATTTCAACATCCTTTGACTCTAAAGACAACGTTCTGGACGTTTGTACACATGTTCTTCCTGATCTTCATGTTTTTAATGGAAATGTTCTGTTTCAAGTCATGAAGAGTCCAGGGTGTTGAGATGCACTGTCCTTCAGATAATTCAAAAAGGTAATCGGGCGTACTTAAACCATGAGTGTGTAAGGGCTAGGGTTTGTTTGTCTTTAGCGATATTATTATTCATGAAAATGTTTACTGATAAAGCTATTCTAAACTATTTAGCTGTATGAGGCATCATGTCGTCATGGTGAACTGACAAAAGAGTGTCAACACTGTATGGTACAGTGGCTCAACCACTTTGAACTTTCAGACCTTCTTGCTAATTTAGGAGGTTACCGATTGCATAATGTTTGGTACCAAACTAATTCTACAAGTCTCCTCTATCCATGCATATGCCTAGATTTTTAATACCATTGTTAGTTGTAAAGTTATTAAGTTGTAATGCTTGATCAGGTTTTGAATTTTGTGTTCGTCCAATTACTGTACCCTAGTTTAGCTGAGTCTAGTTAAATTTTGATTTCTTATTCTTATTTTCCAAGGTATATCCATGTATGCTGGAGCCTATATCTGTGAAGTCGGGAGAGAAAAGGATGAATCTGGCTCATGGAAATGGGTGCTCCCGCACGGAAATCCATGTGGATGCCATAAGATCGTTATGGGAGGTGTGAATACAAGGACCCCGGTCAGACCGTTTAAACCCAAATATGTTGACAGACCACTTATATCAGAAGATATTGATGAAATAAGAAAACATTATAAACTCGATTGCAGAGGTATGTATATTAATACTTATTAAACCTTAATTGTCGATATCAGATTTCTTACCTTTTTCCAACCTCTCCTGGATGTCAAATGCACTGTTTTACTAGAATTGCAAGTAGGGTTCTCGCGCTTCCCAAACATTATACAAGCCTACTCTGAGTTGTTGCACTGGCAAAATTTTCACCTTAGTACACATACCTCTTCGTCTATATATGACCTTTTTTTATTTACTTATCTCTCCGTGCCACTCTACTCCACTCCATCCCACTCCATCCATCCCACTCAACTTTAATCCCCCCACTCCACTGCAGGCGCCCACTCTGCACTAAGGACTCCTCCAGTACTGGACTTCTCTCCACTACACTCCACCTATACCCATTCTTATAAAAGCACTGAACCTCACCCACTCCATCCTACTGCACTCTACTCTAAGCACTCACTCCACAACACTACACACCAATACACCCACGCCCCCACACCCCCACACACACCCACACACACAAAGCCAGTAGAATACAAAGGATTTGCTCTGAATTTCTTAACAGAGTCTGATTGCTTGCTGCATACTAAAAGATTATTAAGTAAAACTCCACCCCAACTCATTCACACCTTTCTACATGTACTTTAACCACACAACTCTTAAACACTACACTGTACTTCACTCTACACTACCACACTCAATTTTACTACTCTAAGCACTCAAACATCCCTACTCTACCATAACCATTGAACCCCTCTCCAGTTCACTCTACTATAATACCCCACTCGTCCATTCCACTTTACCTCATCCATTCTATCCTATTCCAACCACGCCATTCAACGCATACGCGCAAAATGATGTAAACAACTATTTTTCATAACAATAGCAACCGCTCAGAACCGGCGGTTCCGGGCGGTCAACCGCCGTTTGAATTTTGAAGTGATCCCTTAGATCCTTTGCTTGCTACCTTTGATATCATTAATATCTTTCTGCACACAACAAAGACATATACTAAGTAATACATACAATACACATAAAGACCTTGCTGTGTTTCTTTTCTCCCTAAGCTTACTGGGGTGAAATGGGAGAGTGGAGCAACTGTTCTGCGATGTGTGGGAATGGAACCCAGAGAAGAGAAGCCCAATGTGTTATTCCCGAATATACCTATATATCATGCAATGGAGAACCACCGAACGAAACTAGACACTGCAATCGTCAGTGCCGTAAGTAGAACAAAAATTTAATACAGTGAATGGTCCGAATTCATTAAAACAACTATACCAAAAAAAATATTCTTTTGTCTATAACGTTTATCTAAATAGCCATAAAACCTAGAAAAAACGTGCGTGGAAAAGGTGCCATAACGTAGAAAATGCAATAATTACTGCTTCAGGCGTGACTTTTGCATGAACGTTTTTTTCTAAGAATAGCTGGTAAATTTTATCTACAGGCAATACTACGGAAACATCCCTATATGTTATAGTACAGTCAAATTAGCTCAATCGGTAAGGCGCTCGCTTGCGGTGCGAAAGGTCCCGAGTTCGAACCCCGCTGGTACCAAAAGTTGAGTGTGCTTGAAATTCCCTTGGACAAGGAACTTACTGCTAATTGTCTCGTGGAAACCTGTACGAAACTCGGGGAGCTGATCCGGGCAGCGATGGTGCGTATGTGGGCTGATCAAGGTTCAGCGCCCCTAGAGGTCGCAGAACCTGAAATGATGCTTGGTGTGGAATGGAGCTTACTTGGGCTACAGTGGTCAGCTAACACCTGTATAGTGTGCAGAGACCGAGTGGAATCACAAATCTGGGAGGCATAGCGCACTATAAATCCCCAGTATTTATTTTTTTGTATTTAGTACACATTTCATATTGGAAGCAAAAAGTGAACAATTTAATCTAACTCAATCACTGTCTTTAAAATGGGGACAGGCGTGACCTAAACTGACACTGCCTTTTCCAAAACGTGGTACAATGCTGAATTCCATCTATTTCCCATGGGAGATTTGATTCCTGTTTATGTTGCAGTATATCTCCTTGGGGGGAACAATTAGGAACCATTTCATTTTTGGAGCTGTAGCTCTTGGAGAATAAAGGCTAAATCATTTCGTGACAGGCGTGACGTGACAGGCGTAACATTTGTGCACACTTAATAAAAGATTGATTTTAGCAATGAATCTGATGTTAAATAACTTCTTTATTTATGGTTCTGATTCATTTTCAACAGATAACAACCGGCAATGTCGGTACTAAAATTAACATAAATTTCTCGGATGTACTCCTTTTCAAAAAATATGTAACCCCCTCTGGCTCTCGTATATTACTTCTTGCCGATTTTACAAGAAATTCCAATTCAAATCAAATCTGAGCATAACTGCTTTTATCGTATATAAAATTGTACATGCATATTTTTTTAAAAATTCTGACTTCTTAATAATTTATTTTCAACAAATAAGAATCAGCAGTATCAAGATGTAGTTAAAAATAAAGACAATTAATAGGATTTTTCTCTTTGCATTCACCTTTTTCCTCAGAACTTAAACCAAATCCGGCTCTTGTATATTACTCCTTGCCAGTAAATTCCAATTTAAAGCAAATTTGAGCAAAACTGCCTTTACTTGCTAAATTTACTTGCATAATTGCTTATAATGTCCATGACATTAGGGAATATTTTGTTTTTCAAATTAAACACTTTTCTTCTGAATTATACACTTCAATTATATTAGATGAACTGGTGAGAAGGATAATAGTGTTATTATTGTTGTTATTCTTCATTTTAATTTTCGTTTTAATTACTTCCCAGAGCTAGAAATAGTGAAAAACAGGCGTGACCACACATATAGGCTGGAATCGTGACAGGCATGGCCGATTTTGAGATGTAATAGTGGAGAAATAAGCAATCACTGAATATTTGTATATTGCTTTGCAGATTAAGACTCCATGATAGAAAATAGATATTGATGTTTCACCAAAACATGACCTTTTAATAACACACAGCAAAAATGTTCATGTTTTTTGTGACAGGCGAGACATCTGAAAACGACAAATTCCAACAACACACTACTCTGACTATTGTTTACAGTTATTACTAAAACATGATTGTACTATATAGAGCACATACAGTACTGAGGCTTCTTATACACTAACCAGGAAAAATCCCAGATGTTTTCTCTGTTTCAGTACCAAATCACTTTTTGGTGCAGATTTGAGGGTAAAATGTTACTAAGGCAACATCCAATTTATACCAGTCATAAAATAAGTTCTATTTCCTTAATGGGAAAAACAAAAGTAGTTCCTGAGACCTTGATTTGTTAACTTTCAAGTCAGGTATTACTTTTATGTCAGAATTGAACTTGAAAAATTCATGTATGTGATACAAGATCATGGAATTAGCCTTTAGCAATAATGAAACTGGACCGATGCTTATAGCCTATACGTAGCATTTCAGCAGGGAGATCGAAAACAATGTGTCTGAAAACTGCCACCACGTATCAAAAATATATAAACTCCACGTCATAAGTTTCTACCCATGATTTCTACATGCCTACGCAAAAATTAAATTTACGGTTTTTCTGATATTTTTGGTGCACTAACCAAGTCGATTTGTAGTCAGAATGCAGCAAGTTCATTAACATTATCGCTTGCGGTGCGGAAGGTCCAGAGTTTGAACCCCGCTGGTGCCAAAAAGGTGAGTGTGCTTGACATTCCCTTGGGAAGCTGATCTGGGCAGTGATGGTGCGTATGTGGGCTGATCAACAGTAGCGTAGCCAGACCTTTCTCCAAGGGTGGGCAAACCACCCAAGATTTCTCCAATCGATTTTATCGAGCGACTTTACTGGGGTTCCTAGCGGCCGACTCGGCCGAGTTTTTCAAGAAAAACCGCCAAATATTGTGCTTTATGAAGTTTTCAACCTAACCTAGCGATTTTCAGCTCTAATTGGCGTAATGTTATGGGGAAAATGCAGTTCCTGCCCCCTTTATTTTTCTCCCAGGTCTTCAAAATGTCTCCAAAAAATTTCCAAGGTGGGCAAATTGCCCACCTTGCCCACCCCTGGCTACGCCACTGTTGATCAAGGTTCAGCCCCACGTGGTTGCCGCAGAACCTGAAATGATGCTTAGTGATGAATGGAGCTTACCTGTAAGGTGTGCAGAGGCCGCGTGGATTTACAAATCTGGGAAGCGTGGCGCACTACAGGGTGTCCCAATAAAAATGCATCACTTTAATTTTTGATCATATCTCAGGAACAAATAATTGAAAATAAAATCTTTCTTCATAATACCACTTAGTATAGTGTAGTCTTTAATCAAGGAAATTTTGAGCAAAATCCGTCGAGCCGTTCTTGAGAAAACAAGAATTTTGTAAGAGGACTCGATTTTACTCCATTCCAATGGGGTTTACCGCAGTAACTTATGTTTATCATGTTAATAAAGCACATCTTTGGTTACTATTGATCAATTTATTTTAAACCTGCAAACAGACACCTAGATATCACAAAATATGGCACAGATTTTAAAACATAATTTTCATATCGTTTTTCGGCACTAAAAGTAGCACCGTAATTCAATTTGTCGGTTTTGCTGTTTTGCAGAGTTAAATAAAAAAAAAACAGTTCACGGTTTGGCAAGCAAACTTAACCAAGGCACAGATTTCCTTAAATGCAAAGTCTATTTCAAAAATCTTCTACGTGTTGAGCTTTTTTCATAAAAAAGTAAATCTTTATGATTGTCACTTGGCACTGCACAGAGAAAACAAGTTAAGAATATAACATTGTCAACATATTCAAATCAAATTAACGAAGCAGTTATTAACTTCCTCGTGAAATTTAGAATGTCTGTTAGTCCATGATAGCGCACGTTGTATAATTTTGGTACAATTTCAAGTTCTTTCAAGCAACTCTGCCTTTCACGTGTCCACAATCAGTTTCCAGGTACCTTTGTGTTCTTATCATCATGATCCTGGTCCAATGATACGCTCTACATCCCGGACGATGATGGGAGTTGAGTGTGATAAAAAAAGCTTGCAAGTTTTGATCAGGTTTATTCAAATTCTAAATTTTCTGTTGTTTTTGTTGTTGTTGCTGCTTTTGTTGTTGTTGTGGCTGTTGTTTTGTAGTTGCTTTCCTGTGAGGGTGTTTATCAATGAATAAAATGAGTTTTCCATTTAGAGTAGGCCTACTACTGTGGTAAGATGGTCATGTCAGATTGATGATAGTTGGAAATATGAGTTACTGTGGTAAACTCCATTGGAATGGAATAAAATTGGGTCTTCTTACAAAATTCTAGTTTTCTCAAGAACGGCTCGACGGATTTTGCTCAAAATTTCACCGATGAAAGACTAAACTATACTAATTATTATTATGAAATAGGTTTTAAGTTTTGTCTATTAGTTTCTGAGATATAAAAGTGATGCATTTTTATTGGGACACCCTGTATAAATACCCAGTATTTATTATTATTTTTTTTTATCGTGTGCGGTGTGTATTCATGGTATGTGTGGTTGTATCCTCAGTGTGTCGTTCAGCAATTTAGAGCAAAAATTGAATTCAGAGGTGATTCTTTGCAAAACGGTGTCGCTTTTTGGCAAATTTGATGCATTCTGACTCTAAATCGATAAAACTTTATTTGGTGTGCCAAAAATTATCAGAAAAACGTTAATTTAATTCATCTGCAAGGACGTGGAAATCATGGGTAGGAACGTATGACGAGGAGTTAATTTCTTGTTATAGACCAATAAAAGTAGCGATTACTAACAAAGCTAAAGACAATAGTAGAAACAATGGATGGACTATATAGGAGAAGATAAAGCTTTAACAATTTCTTACAAAATATCAACAATTTTCAAACACTGCTTGTCTGGATTAACTTGAAAATCAGACAAGCACAACATTTATGCATTCCAGTTTGTCCAAAATTTACAAAAATACTAGAAAATCGCTTTCTTTGCGTGGTGGTATATAACAGGTTGAAGCACAAATCCTTCAGCAAGTCAGTTCCTATTTTAAATCAAAATTGTTTTCGGTAAAAAGCACGATTAATGTCACAAATAATAATATGTGACCCGTCATATCGAAAGGTAACTTAAGGGTCCCAAAATTAAATTGATTTTTTGGTCGCATCTGAAAGATTATATTTTCAGCTTTAAAATGACACCTTGGTTTTGGCTATTGGATGTTAGATTGCAAAGTTACATCCAAATTGGTAAGAGGCATCGGGCTGAATCAGAAAACTATAGCTCTGAGAAAATAAAGTTTAAAGTTTCTGTACTGGTTAAACGTGAATGGAGAAAGGATTTTTATATCGGTTTTTAAAACATTTGTCTGATGTTTTTTGATGTTGGAAACTGATTAATATGATAGAATACACTTCAAAGGTAACGTTTCTGATGAAATTAGAAATTCGACCTTGGACGTGATTTTTGACTACGCTTAGCTTCAATGGCCTGTATCTCGTAATTTACTATGCCGACCTTGAGGTACTTTTCGATATGATGGGTCACATATATCTCTTATACGTAGATAACCCGAAATAGTTTGATGTATTATATCTATTGAGAAAAAAAAAATATACGCCAATTTGTAGAAAAGAGCATTGTATTTAAACATGCGCATTTCAAAAACATTGCATACATAAGAATCAAGTTGCTCCTCTAAAATCGATTAATACCCGGGTGTAAAAGTCATCTTAGTCAAACTGGATTCAAAGTCCGCCTTTTATTGGCCATAACGGAATAAAGTGGGGAACTTACGTTGAGTAAGATGTGTTAGCTATTCTTTGCTGTACAATACGGACAATAAGATGGAGAGACTTACATTCCTTACTTCACCGAGATTTGTTTACTTTGGTTTATATTACTCTATTCAAAGTTAGAAGTAAGCTATAAATTTAAGACAAAGCTTACACAGTTGAAATATGATGTGTTCTTCATTTAAATTTGGATATGAAAACGGCTGCATCATCTCAACTCTTTTAAAAATTCGATTCAATGAAACCAAGTACAACGGATGTAATTATATGAATTACTAATCGCATGAATAATGTTGGTCCAATCTCATTTATTCGATGGAAATGAACGAGCAAAATAGATACGTATTGTGCAAACCGTGCCGGTGCCACAGATGGTTCTTTATACCATTTGAATTCATTTGATATTAATGACATCTTTCAGCTCTTTTTACAATGCCAATTTCAAGATTAAAATAATTTTAATATAGCTCCACAATATCAGGTTAATAAAAAAAAAATAAAAAAAAGATACGAAAATGATATGGAACAAATAATTGCAAAATTAATGGTAAATTATAGCACGATTCCAGATAAGCATACAGAAAAAATAATCAAGTGTTAAGAAAAATTGTTACAAGTAGTTGATCAGAATCCAAATTGGCTGCCGGCAAGAACGTTACAACTGCACAAATAAATAGTTTGTATGTTTTTGAAATTATTCATCTAAGGAATTAATTACTCTTCTGACTGATCTAATGGTTAGGCCCTATTTCACAAAATATATTTTCATGTGAGAATAAAAATTTAAGATTGCTTCCAAAATATGTACACCATTCTTCCCAAAATCACTTTAGAGTTTCTTGATAAACTTGAATAATCCAAATCAAACCACGGGAAAAAGCTTCTGAATCTGTAATATATGTGACCCATCATATCGAAAGGTACCTTGATACCGGTGTAATGAATGGTACAGTCCTACCCATTTTATTGTCCCCCTCCATTGAGTTCAACGAAGTAAAGCGTGACCTTGATGTGTGATCGATACACGTAGAAAGTACATACTATACAAATATATAGGTACCCGGACAATAAATAGATAGGACTGTAGTTACACGACACACGGGTATTATCGCCTAACTCAAGCCCTGTGCAATTTCAAATCAGCAGGGGTCCTGATGTCTAATTGAACTGATTCTGCGCATTTAATCTTCAGCAAATCACCGATTTGACCTTTTGAATGTGGGTCAAATATTATACGTTGATATTCAATAATACAAGTCACGCAGCGTTAGTTAATCGGCGAATTAGCATTTTTTATAAAGGTGCGCATGTCTTGTCCTACGTCATAGATGTTTTAATTGGGTTTACAAGCAAGTGTCTGGCTGATTTGAGCTTTTATTTTCTGAAAATTTTTATGAATATTACGAGCGAAAAAACGTAATAGGAAGCGAAAAACAATGAAATGTATACCCTATTAAAGCTTGATATTTCAACAATCACATTGCACTACTCAAATTTCGTTCCGTGTTATATAAAAAATAAATAATGGACGATAAAGATCAAAGAGTGAGAAATGTTTGTAATATTTACAATAGTAAACCGTTATACGTGTACTGCTTGACGTCATCTAATTAGGACTCTGCTTGCTAATCGGATCAATGAAACCGATTGAAATCGTCTGTACAATAATAGCTGTGCGACACCGGCATAGTAAATTACGAGATATGGGCTGTTGAAGCTGAGCATAGTCAAAAATCACATCCAAGGTCAAATTTCTAATTTCATCAGAAACGTTACCTTTAAAGTGTACTCTGTAATCATATTAATCAGTCTCTAACATCCAAAACATTAGATTGATTTGTTAAAAAAAGGATAAAAATCCTTTCTTCATTCAACTTTAACCAGTACAGAAACTTTAAACTTGATTAAAACCTTTACTAATTTGGATGTAACTTTGCAATCGAACATCCAATAACTAAAAGTAAGGTGCAAATGAGCTTATAATGAGCAATGTGTATTCCAGATCTCGCGATCGATATTACACAATCTTGGTTGCAAGATTTTTTTTTTATTAACGTGACCTGCCAATACAGCTGACTTTGAACCCTTATAATTTGAACAGGGAGAAAGCAAATGTAAATTTGGAACGTTGGTATGAAAATTTGGAGTTTTTCCTTTATAATGTGAGTGAAATTTTTGCTATTGGTAAAAATGATGCATTATATGGTATTTTCTATAAAAATCAACAATTTTGAGCCTTTTCAGACATACCAATATTATTATTTCAACCCCTACATGAATCTTGTTTTTGTATATTTTCAAAATTTCATCGATCTGAGTTTTCATATTTATCTAGCGGAATCGACCAAACTGACGTCTTTTTATCTTCTAAAACAAGATCGGTGTAGGGGTTGAAATTCGTATGTTTTTAAAGGCTCAAAATCTGTGATTTTTCATAGAAATACCATATAATGCAACATTTTTTACAAAAAAAAATCACTCACATTATAAAGGAAAAACTCCAAATTTTCATACCCACGTTCCCACTTTGCATTTGCTTTCTCCTTGTTCAAATAATAAGGGTTCAAAGTCAGCTTTATTGGCAAGTCACGTTAAACATCACATCAAGGTCGATTGAATATGTCATGCATATACATCGGAGAGAAAAAGGCGAAATATTGTTCCTGCCGATAGACTGAGAATGGCGTCTCAATTTTGGCCTTAACTAACAGGTCAAATTGCGTCAAGGCCAAGGACAATAAACATCAACTGAAACACTCTCCAAGATAAATCAAGCTTCCAGTCTGCAATAACTGTCTGCATTCTTACATAATATTCTCCAACAACACCCTAACGCCCGTCAACGTTGCATATCCCCTGCACCCTGTTGACCCTTGGGTGCTTGTACAGGTATAACTACAAGCGAAGACATTTTGGTTCCACATGTGGTGGGACCCGACAAAAAAGGTGAAAACAAACCTTCTTTCTGATATTTATATACATACATCCAGCATTTTCTTGTGTCAAGATTTATTATGAAAAAATATGCAAATAATGTACTCTTATTTTTTGGTGAAACTTTAAAAAGTCTTTATGAAATTTTCAGATCCACCGGATGCTGTTACGATGCATGACTCTTCTGGCACCTCTGTAAGTGCTAAAGAGATTGTAAATGATGGTCAATACATGATGTTTTCATGTACGGCAACGGATGCTTTTCCTGAAGATAGTGTAGCTATAGAATGGACTCTACATGAGGACTACTCATTCCCGGCAGATATAAGCGTTAAATCTGTGGCAAATGATCCAAACGACTTGCTTTACAACATTACAAGTGTCATTAGTGTGAGAGCATTGTACCAATACTGCGGTAAAACACTCATGTGTCAGGCCTCGCAAATGGGGACCAAAATCAGCCTGCAAGCATCAACAGTGTTACAAGTTGCAGGTATGACAATATGAATTTAAAGCCAGGTTTAGTTTTTTAGTTTCTCAATAGAATAAATCAGTGTAACCACGATATTTGCGAGGTAATATGGATGTACTTCAAGTGCATAAAACTTCATTTGTTGTATAATTTTATTGCAGTTGCACCAAGTGATGTTATCCTGGAAATGACAGATGGAGCGTGTCAAAGTAATGAATGGCCACTGCCAGATAAAGACGGAAACGTAACACTTGTCGACGGAATGAACTACACGTTCACATGTAATGTAGATGTATGTACATATTTATTAAAGAACAACTTTCTCATCTAAATGCTTCTACAACTTAATTTCCAGTAGATGTAGTAAATGCTTAACAATCTCATTATCTCTTCTATGTTTCTTGGATTAAAAACCGCCAGAGGGTTACAATGGGTTAAAATGAAAACCTAACAGATTTGAAATCGCCCGTTTTTCCTTATCTCTATTCTGTAATGCCAAGGTTAAGGGTTTGAATCATGAATGGGCAATGTTTTGTCGAGTGAATTTCATTTATGTTATGTCGTAAAGCAATTCATCTCTCATTTAACCCCATGTTTCATTCTATTTTTTGTTAAAAACAAATCAAAACATCAACAACAAAATCAAAAAAGAAAAAGAAATAACAACAATAACAACAACATAATAAAATACTCTAGCAGAGGTCATGCACAGAATGGGAAGAAGAAGAACAACAACAACAGCAACAACAACAATAACAACAAAAGAAACAAAACAGAACAAAGAAAAAACAACAAAAAACAAACAAACAAAAACATTTTTGAACAACAAACATGTCCGCCATTTGTTACTTACAAATTTCAATTACAATAGTAAGCTCGATGTATTGATGGGTCAAGTTTTACTTGTTTGCATGCATGTAATAGATAGATAGATATATAGATAGATAGATAGATACCTTTTTGATGGTTTATATATCGTACTAATTGTGTTGTGTAACATCATTGCCTGTCTCGAATGTGGTAAATAATCATTAATTACCATCATTTTATTCCCTTTAGGGTGGTGATGAAGAACCGGACATCAACTTCTATCATTCTGGTTCATCGAATCCTTTGATATCATATAATGGAGATGAAGCTGTACCCGACTGCAAACAAACACTGAATAAGGCCGTCTATAATCTCACTGCTAGCTATGCTGATCATCACAACACCAAGCTTGAGTGCTGTGCTAACAACTCTGCTAGTTCAGGTCCACTATGCAAACATCTCGATCTCAACGTACAAAGTAAGTTCTGTTTACTACTGAATACGTTTATCAAAGCGTAGGATACTATTTTATCATGTGTATAATTTACTTTCAACTTACTTGACCCTATTTCTTAAAAAACCCAAGCAATTAAACAAACAAACAAACAAACAAACAAACAAAAAACAAAACAAAAAAAGCAAACACACATGTTTGCAAAACAGTTTTGAAGAAACATTTTATCGACATCGAAAACAGGTATATAGTAACAGGTCTCACCTAAGACAAGTTCCGATAATCGTAATTGATTGCAAGAGTCATGAAAACATAGTGATAAGTCGCAAATGATACCATCAGGTACAACAGATTATTTTTTTTAAGGTAATCACTATTTTTGCAATTATTCACAGTTAAAGTTAACGACACAACATATCAAGAAACAACAGACGAGCTTATGGAGCTTATCATCCAGCAAGTTCCTTCAAGCGCTGAAGTAATGAAGCCATACACTCTTCTCAACGGGGATGATTATACAATACAATGTATTGTACGTGAAGCTACACCGGCGCCGACTATAACTATCAAGTTTCCTGAAAACGTTATCTTAAATACAATTGAGTCGTCCAACTATCCTGATGTTCAATCTGAATTCCGAAGAAATATTGTGACGGCAGTGCAGTCTACAATAAGAGCATCGTTGTCGAATGATGGTTCATTGCTGTCGTGTTCAGCACAAAATGCCGCAGACAGGAAATGTTCAATATCAAGTCATGTATTATCAGAAATGGTTACAGTTCAGGGTAGGATATGGTGTTTTGTAACTGTTGAATATCAAAATAGTTACCTGGCGTTTATTATAAATATGATCAAAGATATTCAACTGTTTTTCTCTTTTCCTACTTCTTTCTTCTCTTGAAACGAATACTTAGCTTTCTTAAGAACTTGATTAATTTAAGTTGAAAGATATTTGAAAGAAATGATTTCAGCAAACACACAAATGTAAAATATACGAATAATATAAAATTATAAATTCAATCTTGACAACCAGAAAATTATACTCACTGAGCAGAGCCTCAACGTCGGTTCTCTGAGAGAACCGACGTTGAAGGTGATACCATCACCCTTTAGCTAGGTTGTGATGATCTGGACCTTGATGCTAGTTGTTGAAGCTGGATGACGTCACAGGATGATGTGATGACGTCATCGTTTTGACGTCATCAGTTTTTATAGTTATGCCCCAAGCGTGTGACATTTATAGTTATTACACGTTCATACGAATAATATATATTTAAAAAGTAGAAATTGCTTTACTTTTCTAATAAACAAAATAAATAGTACATGTACCATTTGTTTGACATTTTTCAGACCCATCGGACGCCGTTACGATGTTTAACTCCTCTGGTTCCTCTGTAACTGCTGAAGAAATTGTTAATGATGGACAATACATGATATTTTCATGTACAGCAACGAATGCTTATCCTGATGAATCAGTAGACATATCGTGGACTCTGGAAGATAATGTTTCATTCCCTGCAAATACAAATGTTAAAACTAGTGTAAAAGATGCAAGCGACTTGCTTTATGACTTCACAAGCGTATTAAATGTAACAGCATTGTACCAATATTGCGGTAAAACACTCATGTGTCAGGCTTCGCATAAGGAGACAAATATCACCCTGCAAGCATCAACTGTACTAAAAGTTGCAGGTAAGGAATCTTATTTGCATTTTTTCATACGCACAATTCGTTGTAGAAGTTAAATCGTTATAGGATTGATTTCTTGGGATACCTGTGTAATCGTAGTCCCCCTAAAATGGTAGTCCGCCTTTTCTTAGACCATAACGGAATAAAGCGTGAAGCCAATGGTGCGTGAGAGTTGTTAGCCTATACTTTACTGTAGAACCCGGACAATAAGAACGGGAGACTACTATTCCTGCTACACCGATCCAAACTTTGCAACATATCATTTTATATTCTTATCTGAAAATGAAGATACAAATGTATTAGCTTTTCAACAAATATGAATGAATAGTGATGACCGTCGAAAATCATTGCGTCAAGCCCTTTTGTATGACTCAAACGCTTTCGTCATAATTGGGAACCGTGCCTAAACAAGCTACAAGACATGCCAGAAGTATTCAAGTTGACCCTCTCGTCCTGACTTTCCTTAGTAATGTAAATGATTAAGAAAGGTCAAATGTTCAAGTTTGTCTTAAAAAGCTAAGATATCAACATAACTTTGAAACAAACGTGCGGAAAGATTTGACAAATAAAAATAATATGGGTAAAACAAAATCTGTAACGTACTAAAAAGAATCTTAATGGGGGTAAAACTCTCATATGTTGCGGGATTTTTTGTATATTTTGTAGTTCCACCTGGTGATGTTAACCTGGAAATTACAGGAGGGGAGTGTCAAACTAATGAGGCGCTATTACCAGACGAAGACCGAAGCATAACACTTATTGATGGAGTAAACTACAAGTTTAGATGTACGGTAGATGTAAGTCAAATTTTATAAAGAAAGAAAGAAAAGAAAACGCCCCGTGCAACATTTGTTTTCAATGACGTTTTTGTCTTTATTTGGTTAATAATAATTTCTGTACGAAAAATCACTGTAACGTTTTTCATGGGACTTCTTATCGTATGTAATAGAAGAAAAAGGAGACACACTTCAATAGTACGTTTAAATTAAAATGTCCATTCTTCGGACATGTAAATGATATGGTCATATCATTTTGGCATTTTTTGCTAAAAATTGGCTTTGTCTTTAGACCAATTTGAAAAACAACATTATTTATTGTCATCATTTTATTCTCTTTAGGGTGGAGATGAGAAGCCTGATATCAACTTCTATCATTCTGGTTCCTCAATTCCACGATCGATTCCCTTGGTATCTTTCAATGGAACTGAAACTGTACCCGATTGTGACGAAACACCGGCTGTGGCAATCTATAACCTGACTTCTAACTATACTGATCATCACAACACCAAGCTTGAGTGCTGCGCTAACAACTCTGCTACTTTAAGCCCACTTTGTAAACATGTCAATCTCAACGTACAAAGTACGTACAAATAAACATAATTACTTAAACAATTTATAAGAAGTCTCAATTCAGCGGATTACTGGATCGAGGAGTTAATATTGATTCAGACGTTGATTCGGTTTCGGACAGCTTCAATGTCTTTAATCCCTTTTTGACCCGAACAAATTATTGTTGCATTGCATGCTCGTAAAAAGTTGGATTAAATTGCTATCTCCCCTAAAATGATATCTAAAATCTAAAGTGCATAAAGAATCACCGGTATAAATCGCTGCTGTGCATGAACACCAACTTGTCCCTATTATTATCATCCTATATCTAAATCTTACCAGGTATAAACAAAATTCTCCAAGCTAGTTGTCGGAAGGTGCGATTTTGTTCGAGACAAAACTCAAGGAAAATGAACAATAAATGCTTATGGGTTTTTATCAGTGTTTTGTGACTAATAATTCACATTTAAAGCCCATATGATAAAGTTCAAAAGAGATGATGCGGCTGCACTACATCCACCCATCAGTGACCATACACCTATACCACTGGATTGGGCTCCATGTTTTCATCCAGCAGCAAAATGGATTGAACCTTTCTCCTGCACTGTTGAAACGTTTATACAGTGTTAAGTTAAATTATTACGTTAAAATTTGCATATATTTCGTTGTGATTATTGTAATTGTTTTAGAGTTTATAGGAAAAAACAAAAACAAAGATAAACAAATGTCTAAGTGCAAACTGTAGACTTTTGCTCTTGAAGTGGCTTCATTTGCTTAGTTTCAAAGCAAAATGTCAAAATTGAAATTTTAAAATAAATGATAATTAATCTTATGAAGCAAAGTAAGCCAATGAGTTATTATATTCTTCCGAGGCATAAAAAATGAAAAGAATGTAGAGTATTTTTACAATATTTTCATAAAATGGTCCAAATTATCAAAGAAAAGCGATACAATAATATTGTAATAAGCTAACTTCTGTACAATTTTAACCATCGTCATTAATTTGGCTTTAGTAATTAACGGTAATTAAAGATAATTAAATTTTAAATCACCGGGTTTAGGCCTACAAGTACAGTGGGTTTTGAATAGCTTTGAAAAAAACCCACCAACTTAACAACGACCTCAGAAAAGATTGTGGTCAGCTACTGAATTATTTATTATCTAATTAGTAAATATGATGTCTTGATTTAATTATTATGAACTTTTTCTTTATGCACAGTTAAAGTAAATGATGCTGTAAGTCAAATAACATCTCGCGCTCTTATGGAAATCGTCATCAAGCATGATTCCTCAGGTGTTACACTAACAAAACCATACGCTCTAGTAAAGGGGATTGAATACACTATCCAATGTATTGTACGTGAAGCTACCCCTGTGCCAACTATAACAATGATGTATCCAGGAAACACTGTCTTAAGTTCAACTGTGACGACAGATCCAGCTAATGTTGCAAGTGGAACCCGAGGTAGTATTCTGACAGCAAAGGAGTTTACAATGACAGCATCAGAGTCCATTACCGGTGCAGTACTGAAATGTTCAGCATATAATGATGCAAACAGTAAATGTGCAGATTCGGGCGTAACATTATCAGATACTCTTCGAATTAATGGTAGGTAATTTAGGCACGGTTCCCAATTCATGACGAAAGCTTTTGAGTCATACGAAAGGGCTTGACGTAATTGTCTTGCATCATGATGCAGAAATATATTGAGTCATGATTCAAAGATAGATGTATTATAGTGTATTAAATGATGCAGAACAAATCCGCAAGGACCTCTATTATTATAAACACCACTTCAAAAAAGGTAGTTATGCGTTTTTCCTAATATTTTTGCGTCATGACTCAAAATGCATTTCGTCATGGCTCTTGCGTCAAGCCCCTTCGTATGTCGGAAGACATTCCGTCATGAATTGGGAACCGTGCCTTACTTAACAATGATTGCTTACGGTTATTTTCACTTGGGATGGATCCAACTTTGTTTGCTGTCGAAGTGATCATAAGTTGCAGAAAAGTGTAACACACCACGAAATGAAATCAAAAATATCACTGATTATCTAGGGATCAAGACATGTTGACATACAACGGGAAGTTATTTAACCGTTTTAGATGGGTTCTATGGACCATTAGTAACTGTTGATGTATATTAATATATTGACACCCACCAACTCAATTCCAAACAATACCAACAATTCATCTACAGTTGCCATGAAGAAGTCCAAAGTGTTTGGATGAAAATGTGCAAGTAGGCAATCGCGTCCAGTATTTTACTTAGAATTTTATAACTTCCTGACCAAAGGTAACCAAAGTAAATGCAGGGGTTAAATTTTAAGATTGGTCAATGCTTGTTTAAAACCATTTTATAGTGTTCCTCTCATCATAAGGAATGTATACTTTGACCCATCTCTGATGATATATGGTGTTTTGAGTTATATCATGAAAGGTCGTACCAGGGATCATGAGATGGATCTATGGGAGTAAATAACAATCAAAAACATGCGCGTAAACAGGGGATACGTGTCCAAGGAGACAAGTTGATTTTGTCCCAGTGGGAGTTATTTCATTCCGGCGAAGATCCAATCGCTCTGAGCGCAAAAGCTTCATATCTTGGTGTTCACACTAGTATTCAAAGGTATCTGAAATTGGCAAAAGTGTCTCAAATTGAAGTGATTCTTCCTCCCTGCCCCCCTCCCCCCCTGTTTACGCTACTGATCAAAATTGCCAGATTTCGTTCAAAATGGTCGCAAAATGTTCCGTCTTTCAATACTGTTTGCTCAAAGTAATGCTAATACTTCCTATGTCTAAGACCAATCATTGCTATGATTACAGGGCAAGATAAAGTATTTGATACTTGCACTTTGTGTAAATAAAGAGTTTTGCTTGATAGCACCGATTGATTGCAGCCGTTATAGATAGATTTGCAAAACGAACACTTTTAGACCTTTTTAAACCTTATCTGCTACTGCTGGACCCAATTCAAGAGAATGTGTGTTCAACCTAGGGCACACTTAAGGACCATAGAACCCATCTACATAGGACATGATAAAATAATTTAATACCAGAATGCAAGACTGACCCAAGTCCACTTTAGTCAAAAAAAAGTTATACACAGGAGAGACTTTCATATAACTTCAGCTACCTTTTGTGTGAAGGACTAAAACGAAGCTGCACCGCAAGTGCCCCCAAAGTCCTATACGTATTCAAAAGTTGTCAAAATACGTGGACTGATTTTTTTCAACATTTGCAATGAAACTTAGCTCAGGCAAGCAGAGCATAAGCAGAGATGTATTACTGCACAAAATATTAGATCCAGATTGAGCTCACCTCCTTTTTACATAAAATTTAACACATAAAGCACATATGAATGCAAGACTGACCCAAGTCTACTGTCTAAAATGACCCCTGCAAAGCATTGCAAGCACAGATACTATAGAAAAATTATCTTTCATATGGCAATTGGATTCATTAACCTACCCTGCGAGTCAAATGGAGATAACTTAAAAATCAGCCATACTATGAAGTTTTTTTAGTTTTTTCTTAAAAACTACTCCAGTGGACTTGGGTCACTCTTGCATTCCGATATTCAACTACTGTTGCAATTTTCCTTTCAAAATGAGTTTTTGCTCCCAATGTACAATTTGAAAAAAATCAACACATGTATATTGCTGACCTGAAAATTATGACTCTTGAAACTCGTTTTGGAAAAGCCCAACTTATGTCAAAGCTTAACTTATGTTTTTATGACATGAATAGAAGTGTTTATCTTTCTTTAAAAAGTGTGTGGAAAATGATTTCAACTTTTGGACTGACAGCATTCGAAAGATTGGCAAATTTTAAATATTTTGTGCAATGGGCGCTTCCACAACCGACGTTTGCAGCACCACCTCTCCCGTTATCTCCGCTCATGTTTTGAAGCATAGATCTCATATATAATATTTGTTCAATTCTCTTTGGCGTTTTCGCATTCACTACACTGAACTACGAAGAAAATGTTTTTATGTTACAACTAAAACAGTAGGCCTACTACAACTACCTCACATTGCCTGACTTAAGACTGTGTTACTACAGCAACCGGTCTAATCTATACTCTGCGGAAGTAACAAGTCGTAATTTATGCAAATCGCCCTAACAACTGCGATCTGGTACCTATTAAACGTTACATCACCCTGGAAGGTTAATAACTAGAAACGTTTTTCGCGGTGTTTAACGCTATAGTTTAGGCACTTTTTGTCATGTTGAAGTTACTTTCGGTTTCAGTTCCGGAAAATACCGACGAATGCATTTTTCATTTTTTTGAATTTTTATTCACGAACAAACTAAATCACTACATACTGAAAAATGACTGAATTTTGTTTGCAGAACTTTAAACTAAATAATTCATGGACAAGAAGCTGAAAAGTTAATGTCACTTTACAAAGGTTGATTTTTTTCCATTCACTTTACTTCAATCTTTTCGCCATTTTCTAAGTTCTCTATGGCAAAATTAGACGAATAAATGTCAAAATCTGTTCGATGCAACATTTTAACTGTTAAAAAATTGGTTAGAACAAGATGTCAAATCAGACCCTAAATTTAATGTTGCACTGGTTGAATTGCACTGGTTGAAATCTGAGTATTATTCCACTTAATAAAACTTGTAAACTCGGTAATTTTTGACAAGTTACCACGTGTACTACCCGTGAAAGGTCGCACATATTCGTGCTTTGTCGTATAATCATTTACCTTGGGTGACGTCTATATTAGCTTATATTCTACCGCAGACTTTAACTTGAAATGCTTTGAACACAATGCTAGCTTCCCCTTCGATACGTCTTGTTTTAAAACCTATTATCACAATCATGCAATTTCATGCCTCACTTCCAGAGCGGTGGCGGCATTTTTACTACACGTTATGTCTATGGGGAATAAATTCTTCTTTAATTGTATTGCTCATGAATCCAAATGAAGCAAAAAAAAAAGCATCATCACGGTTATAGAAAGAGTGTTTGTAGACCAGAGGGTCATCCCTTTTTTTCAGTTTGTGAACAAACAGCGAGTGGAAAGGGGTTGATTATTTGTTTGGAGCCAGATTGCACGTGTTGGGCTCATTATGCAAGAAATTATTTAACCGGAGCGTATGAAAACAGCTCAGAACGATTGCATAACACTTCTTTTGGGATTTTTTTTCAGTGGAGACATTTCAGGGGGTAAAATGCTCACCAAGCACTTGAGCAAGTGCATTAAGTCTTTAAACCTAACTATATGTAATAACTGTTTGTTTGTCAATTTGTTTAAATACAGGTTTCTTAATTTAAAAAAAAAGCTTCTCAATCTCTTTCCGTCAGATCCTCCAATGTCCAAGATGACGTACACAAATCCATTTGATAGCCAGTTGGTAACAATAACCACTCAAGGTTCGGAGGGAAGTTCCTGTATAGAATACATATACCTATCTGATGGACAAGTAGAGGTAACCTGTCTTATCGACAAAAATAAACCGGATGTGATCATGAAAATATTTATTGGTGACGGAGGGGATCTTACTTCAGGTGACAGACAGTTAGCAGACAGCACTTCCAATGATAACACACTAAAACACACCCTTGTAAAAGCAGATTTAAACAATGTCGATGGTATGTTGATCACTTGCGAAGCAAAATACACTTTGTCTGGTGTAGAAGCGAAGTATATCTCAAATGCTTGCATGCGACTTACAGGTAAGTTTAAAATGAAAAATGACTACAAAATATGTTCTAAGAAAGTATTTTTTAAACTTAAAAGGTGATATTTAATTCGGATCAATCTATTTTCAAACCAAATAATTATTGTATATGACAGCTTGTTTTCCATAATCGGTAGAACTTTTGTTACAATCTGTCTAAAGGGTGACAGTTTGTCATTTCTGAAGTCATTTTCATTCAGAATGTTTTATCGTTGGTGTAAATTTTCTACAATGGAGTAAACTGTTCATTCTAAATGAGCTTTTTAAGGTTTCACATTATGCAGGGTATTTTTTTATGTCTAAACCACTGTCTAATTATGATGTATTTTATATCAGTGTTCGTGTTTAGGGTACTTATTAGCTTCCAAATCCTTGTTTAGTGTATCTGTCACAAATATCGGGAACCCTAGCTTAGGGTATTTTAGATGGTCAAATCACGCGCATGAAGACAAGTTCTAGAGATGAGTGGCACCCCGGGACTAGCAGCTCCTGTTTTAGCCTCAATTTTATAAGTACGTCCTCTTTTTGGCTTGTGTACTTTCTTTCAACGGGTAGTGAAAGTGACGTACCTGCTCCTACCGGTGTAGAGGGTCAAAAAAACTGGGTCATTTCGAGCGATTTGTTGGCAAGAGCGAAAAACAGGGTCATTCAGTGCCAGTTTTTGAAAAAAATAAGCCTAATTTTGACATTCACGCCACTTCTGATCTACGAAATTTTCGTAAAATATTCAAAAAATCGTCAAATTAAGCGAAAAAGGGGGTCATTTGGTGTTGGTTCTTGAAAAATCAGGACAATGGATAAGAGTCACCATAAAAAAGGTTGACTTCAAAAAAATAGGGGGTCATTGGGTGACAGCTCAGTGAAAAGGGGGTGAGATTGGAGCAAAAAAGGGGGTCTATCGACAGGAGCATGACGCGTGCAAATATAAGGGAGTGCCCCCCCCCCGGGGGTAGCCCGTCTTTAATTATATGGTGTTATTAAGCACGCCCCTAAAAGCTTGTGCACCTGCTGACATCCCGTTGTTAAATAATTTAAATGATTCAAGTAATTATTCTCGCCATTGATAAAATGAAAACGCATGGTTTGATTTGAATAAAGATGTCTGTTTAAATATATTTTTTTATAAAATTAGATAGTGGCATTCAATGATTTGCAGAAAGTCCTAATCTAAGTTTAAAAAATGTTGGCATTTATTTGCAATCTGTATTAGTAATTTCCTTTGTATGCTTAAGACGTTCCAATGTATCACGTGAATTCCTTGAGAGAATAGCCCGGCAAAAAATGACACTACTCTCATTTCTGTCCGTCTAAATAATATTCTGTATCTTTGATGCTGCATAACATACAATTATTTTACGTGTAATGACTTTTGCTGTTTTGCTTATCTACACGACTGATCACATGCTTAATTTAGGCCTTGTTTTCAATTCATGACGGAATATCTTCCGACATTCGGAAGGCTTTGACACAAGAACAATGACGAAATGTATTTTGAGTCATGACTCTAAAAAATATTGGAAGAAACGCAAAACTACCTCATTTGAAGTAGCCTTTATTATGATAGAGTCTCTGACGCAAATGTTTTGCATCATTCAATACACTATACTATATTTATCTTTCAATAATGACTCAATATTTTTCTGCACCATGATGGAAGCCAATTGCGTCAAGCCCTTTCGTATGACTCAAATGAATTGAGAACCATGCTTAACACTGACAACTCTATTACACCCGATGTTCATATTTCTTACAGCTACTGCCATGATGACATACACAAACCCTATTAATAGCCAACTTGTTAGCATAATTAGAGACACGTCAACACCATCGACTTGTAATGATTGGATTTATATCCTTCGAGAAGCAGTGCCTGTTAATTTAAAGTGCACCAGTAATAATAACGAAGACGTCGCAGAACTTGTATTGTACAGAGGGAAAGGCGGTGATAATTTACAGAATGATGAACAACTTCTTGATACCGAAACATCAACTCTAAACGGCGTATTTGTTGATTCAACTCTAACATACGCACTCGAAGATGATATTGATACTGATGGAATGGTGGTTACATGTCAAGCAATCAATACTATAACCGGTAATACCGTAACATCAAGAGCTAATGCCTGCATAACATATTTCGGTATGTTTTATATTTTATATACATACCAAAGTATTCTTTGTTATTTAGATTTTCTATTGTGTGGAAAACACAAGCACACCAGCAAAGACTTATTCACGTAAATGAGATTAACATACTAGTATATAGGTAAAATAATATGCCCTTTAATAAGTTCATCAGGTATGTTGACAAATAAAGTAATAAACACTCCATCGTAAATCAAAATTGACTTACGTTTTTTATAATTTACGTTTTTTATAATTTCGTGCAGATCAGTTCATCAAAAATACAATGATCCACGTTTTACTCCAAGGACAGCCGGTTGGTAGCGTCCTTCCTGGAGATGATGGCTATAAAAAGGTCATATCATGTTTTTGTTGAACCCGATGTTAATAGAAAAATAAAGGTACCAAAAAAGTATCGCCTCGACTCAACAACAACGACAAAAAACGCTCTTGCACCAGTATACATACTATGGAACTTGTAAACGCAATTTTAAAATTATGTGCTCAAGCGCAGGAATTACGTCTTTCAAAACACCCTGAGAAGCATTGTACATAGAAAAATCTAAATTGCTTTTTTTTTAAATCTGAATTAAACTGAATTTTATTCAGAAAAAGATTCAAAAATTATGTTCAGGTAGACAATTGTCTACCTCTTACCGGTGTAGCAGGTATGTGAGTCCCCCGTTCTTATTGTCCGGGTTGTACAGTAAGGCATAGGCTAACAACTCTCACGCAACATTAGTTTCACGCTTTACTCCATTATGGTCTATGGAAGGCGGGCTACCATTTCAGGGGGACTACGATTCCTGTCACATCGGTCAAAGGTAGACAATTGTCTACCTCAATGAATTATTTTCTGGAAAGATTTTACAAAAGCAATTTTAATTTTATAGGGTTTAATTTGATTTTAACATGTCAGTTGACTTATTTGACTGTTCAATGCACGGTTTTTAGACATGTGTCAAGCATCGGTATTATTTTTTTGTATTAATGATGATCATTGAGCATGATTTTTGAACCAAAACTTGAATTTGATTTTCTTTGATAGTAGAGATCCAATATTTTAAACTGAGTATAGTGAGTTGAAAGTCATGAAATTCAATTGATAGCGATGTTAGTGCAGCCTCAAATAATTAAGGATATGACGCACTGTGATGTACAATTGTCCAATCAAGCCAGGTGCGAAGATGAGTCCAAGGTGCAAATATTTATAAAAGTGTGAGTAAAAACTGGATGGAGGATTACTCCTGTGGATGCCCTCTCAACGCTAGCTTGAATTGGTCGAGAGAGTGGTATTCAGCTGGATCAATGGGAAGGCAATTCCAGTCACTAAATAAATTGGTGTAAACAGTAGTGCTGGTATGTGGTCTGTAGAAGCGAGAAGAATGTCTCTTGATTGGCTTCTGGTTGAGGAAGGCAGAGAAATAAGGTATCACGAGGTCTTAACAGATCTCAAACAACATTTCTATGCTACTGTGCATACGTCGTTCCTGGAGAGATGGCCAGTGGGATCTTTGAGCATGGCATTCACACTGCTTCTCCTGTCAAAATTGCCTGTTACAAACCGTGCTGCTAGCTTATCATGCTTATGGGAGAAGTGCTAACATCAAATACATGGTTGTTCGTGCATCTCTCCCACCCTCGCAAACAACCCCAAGAGGAAGTTTCTGTTGTAACAAAGTTGGTTGCCAGTCAGGCAATCATACGCTCCACCTACATCCGATTTGTCACACAACTGAAAATGCCACATTCACTAGTTCATAGTCAGTTGATGCGCATACACAATTCAAAAACATCTCAACTGTCAAACTGAAAATGTTGTGTACCTCATCAGTCGTACAGAATGTGGTAAACAAAATGTTGGTGAAAAGCGTCGTTCCTTAGAATGCAGAATGAAGGAGTATTGTTCTGATGCAAGGTATAATAGGAATACTCCTTTGGCTAGGCACTTTAATCTCCCAAACCATGGTGCGCACAACATTTCTATTACATGCATCGACAAGCCACCCGAGAATGACATCTTTAAAATCTGGAAAAAGAGTAGATTCACTTTGTGACTGTCGCATCGTGTTCAAGGGAAGATATATTCAAGTTGACCCCTGTTACCATAATCATATTTATTACATTAAATATTAAAAGGGTAGAGAGACCTATATTTACTAGTACTGTCTCCCAATTTTGTACCCTAATAGTTTATTCAGAGTCTGACGATATGCATAGTACGACGACCATCGACGCGCAGTCTTTTACACACGATATTCCTTGTGCATAGCGCGCATAAAGACTGCGCATCTATGGGCATTGATCGATGCATTGATCGATGCATATCGACAAGACTCTGAATAACCCATTACTCATCCGCTCTGTGACTATCAAATTGCCGGATTATAGGAGGATTACCTATCCTATATACCCCCCCCCCCCCAAAAAAAAAAAAAAAAAATGTTCCTCCACTCATTCGCTTTTTAGCTATAGCACTACGTCGTGGCAACCCATAGTTTCCACTCACAAGTTTAGTAAAAGATCCCTCTCCAATAAATACACAGATACGGTATAAGGATTATTTTCCTTCTCTTCATTATTTTTTATTTATTTTAATCTTTATAAAATAAGTCAATAAATAAAAATTGTTACACATTAACACTTAAGTGGTCAAGGTCCGTCACATGCCCGTTAGTGGTCAAGGGGCGCGTCAAAATTTTCCCGCCAAAAATTTGAAAATTGACTTCCCAATGGAATTTTTCAACAAATTTTAGCTCATATTTGCAGTATGTAAGTACAAATACATTCCCAAAATAAAATGTGAAAAAAAGTTGTTCGGTTACAATTTAATGGGAAAAACAAATTTAAGAGCGCCCTCGAAAATACTTATTTATGCTAATTAGCATAAGAAGGGAGAGGTTGATTTGATTTTTTTTGCCCCCAAGTGAAGGGTGTGGTAAAGGTAGACAAATACATAGAAGGGCGATGGTAAATTGCATCGCGTTTTTGAACTGACGTGCAAAAAAAACACATGTTGGGTCCATATGGCCCCTTTGACCACTTCAGTGTTAATAGAATTTGTTTTTGTCTTTTAATTAGGATCCAGACATAGTAGAACCTTATTAGTTGGTGGTTGATATTAAAAAAATCATTTAACATCAACCCTTATCCAATCAATCACCTGTCATCGCCATTTATATTGTCATAATTTATTAATCTGTCACTATATGCAATTTTGCAGGCCAAAGTTATCAATTTATTTTTCACTTGGATTTGATTAAGATAATGTCATGTATTTTGCTATTTGAGGATATATCTTTTTGATTATGTTGCAGTTTTAATTTTGTATTTTTCCTTGTTTATATGTTCCTGTAAACCAGAAGAAGGATAGTTTACTTTCCAAAACCTCATACAGCCTGTTTGCTGTCACTTTTGTGGATTATCCGTTTCTGTTATATTTTTTTGTGTGCATATGTGATGGCTCACCCCGAAAGGGGGACTTTGCAGATGATATCAATTTTAATTTTATCATTTTTTTATGTCTTATTTTAAAGTTTTTAAATGACGCTTTACTTCTTGAAATTGATCAAGGTGATCAAATTTTACAACAGAAAATCTGCTGGAATTCTTATTATTTTCTTCATTGCTTCCTATTTTAACCACTTTATTAAAAGTGTTCTGTCGTAAAGTCCCCATTTTCGAGCTGTGCCATCAAATATATTAGGCCTTCAAAATTATTATTAATGTTTCAATTATATTTTTTTCTACCTTAGGCGTATGTTGTTATCCTCCCAACATTTAGTTGACTTACTTTGTTTTTAGTAATTGTGTTCTAAGTATCCTTCTCTATCAAATCTGATTTCTCTTGAGTTGTATACCTTGTCTTTTGGATCTCCTTTTTATATTTCATATTTGTATAGTTTAATTATGCTTTTTCTTTCCTTTTTTCTATTTCTACAGTGAAACCGTCATTGGCAGTGACCTATACCAATCCTTTAACCAAAATTGCCGTAACAATCAATACAGACACTTCGACGCGATTATCATGCACGAATTTCATAAACCTCATGGATGGAAAAGATCTAACAGTGACATGCACAAGTACGGGAGCACATCCAAGGTCTACTATTAAAATATTACATGACAGGATCCTGGTAGACACTAGTGACAATACTCATGTGACACCTCAAAACAAATTATTCGATACTGTGTTTCCATTTGTAATGGTTGCATCCGGGAACTCGCCAGCCTTCGATACCAATGACCAAGGAGCACTTATTAGTTGCTTCTCTGAGCAGACAGTTGGTGAAGTTACACAAACAACAACTTCAAATGCATGTCTTAGAGTAATTAGTAAGTGGTCATATCGGAAACTAAATATTGAGGGTTGAAAAGATACACATATTTTTAAATATATATAATCTGCCTGTTAAAATTGAATTTTGACTATCAATTCCTATTTCTATGCAGTAGTTATTTCGGTGCCGCATCATTACTCCGAAGGGTCATTACTCCGAAGGGTCATTATTCCGAAAAAAGCACAAGGGTCATTATTCCGAAGGGTTATTATTCCGAAGGGTCAATACTCCGAAAAAAACATAAGGGTCATTACTCCGAAGGGTCATAGTTCCGAAAATATTATGAAGGTCATTTTTCCGAAGGGTCATAACTCCGAAAAAAACATAAGGGTCATAACTCCGAAAATAAAACAAGGGTCATA
>JXSR01S005232.1:9884-22996 GCA_000969725.1 Ophiothrix spiculata
TCACCTTACTACGAATATCTTTACCTTGTCAGCACCATTTTATGTGTGTTTAAAAAATTATTGGTTTTATTGTGAGAAAAAAAAAATCTATTAATGATAAAATCGCCTAAACTTATCAAGATTAACACTCTAAATTATAATTAAGATTAAAAATCTTAACACTAAAAAAGTGCAACTACAGCCAACTAGTCCTTGGGTTACATTTACATACTTCGGCACCAATTTGGCTTGGCTCCATCCATAATTAAGCTTACAGCAAATTGTTGACAATTAGGCCAAAGAAAAAATATAGTCTGTCTCAGCTTCCTGCGCGCATAGCTGTTAAAAATTCTTTTTTTTAAAGGTTTTTGAGAGATTTTCAGTTTTGTTCATCTTTTTTTCCTACTTCTGGAAGAAAAAGTTTAATAAACGACTGCGAATGCAATAAAAAAAAATTAAGGGGGTATTTCCGCATCTAATCCGCGTAGCCCTTTTTTACTAAATGCATATAGCGCTTAGGGTTTTGACCTTAAAGTAAGCTGAGACAGAGTTTTTTTTTTTTTTTTTGGCCTTACATGAAATAACATTGCAGTAATGATTGCCAGTGTCATGAGCACCTTCCGTGGAAAATAAACATTCATTACTGTCATTTCAGAGTCTGCAGAAGAACAGAAGCACGCCAACCATCGCTTAGTGTCTTGCCTTCAAACCATGTACCTATTCTGCAAAGTCAAGCCAGAACTCATGGTGGCGCATGCTACAACGTTTCAACCTTTCCTCAGTATCAAATGCAATGTAAGTACCATCATTTTAGGCAAATATTTGTTGCCGTAAATAGATTATTTGTGTCTGTTTGTCAATTTTCCTTTTTAACCTCTGATTTAAAAAGAAAATGATTTCATCAATTTTATGCTGCCAGATGCTTGATATTTTTTGCAATTCTTCTGATTTTGTTGAAACAAGCATCTGAAAGTGTTGAAATCTTCAGGGAAAAAGAGAAAAGTGATAATTAGATTAGTGTTTTAGTTATATTAACATTAAGCCAAGTAAAATAATATGTTTGTTTCCAGTAACCCTTCCTTCCCAAAAAATGCACCCCCAAAATCAAAATGTTCTCACTTTTCTGAAAAAATAAAATATTTCTTCACCGCCCCAGTTTTCCCTCTATCATGTAGAGAGATGGCCTCAATCCTTACGGCAATTATTTTAAGAACTGATTATCAGTTCTTAAAATAATTGCCGTAACCCGTCATCTTCATGTTATCAGATATCCTGGAAGTGTACACAGTGAGATCAGAGTTCTAAATCAAACTTGAAATTAATGTTTTCAATATATCTTTGATCCAAAACTCGTGTTTGAAAGCCCATATCTGGTGTATTTGTAAGCGATATAATTTTTGGATAAAGTAAAATATTTTCCCTTCCTTTCATCCCGATATTTTGAAATAATAAGATTTTTGGATAAAATTAAATTTGTTCCCTTCCTTCCTTTTTCATGTTTTCAAAGCATGTTACCAGAAACAAACAATTAATTTTACTTGGGCTTTGCGTATACATCAATCAAGTTCAACAGGAAACTTGCTCAGACACAAGTGCCGAGCATTGACAATAACATCGAAAATTTTGGTATTCTTTTGAATAAAGTTTTACTCCATAACAAGCGTAGAGGGAAAATGCATGTTTCGGGAAATGTAAGTAATTCAGGAAGCATTGACTGAGATGTTATTCATTCTGTATTGTTATTCATTTCACTGTTATCCATTCTTGTTTCTAGACACAAGGTGATTACTTGGTGATCTTCAACGTCGCCCGTATTCTTGAGTTAGTGATCCCCCTTATGGACCATCCCAGTGAAATATTCCTAGCATCAATGGAAGAGGACATGATGAGATTAATCCTCAAGCATGGTCAGATGGTAAGTGTTGGATGACTTTGGTTGTCTTTCGCAGGTCTCTTATTTTGATATTTTAAAAACATATGTTGTGACCAACCAGACCATCAAATAGAAGACAATAATCAGATCATGGATTCTAAACTTCCGATCAACTAATCAATAATCTACATTGCTCAGAATTCTGGCATTCCTGAAAAGCACAAGGTACCTGCATAAGACTTAAAAGGATTAATTGATTGGCTTATCCCAACCAACCCTAATTTTCTGGGAGAAAAGTTATGCTTTGTCAAATATTTGGATGTAAAATTGTCTGGTCCAATTTTCCGATTTTGTAAATTCCCCTTGAATGAAGTTCTGTTGAGTATTGTCATTGATCTGCTCATTCAACCGTAACAATAATTACTAATTTATTATGTGCATTCTCTCGTTTATCTATGCTGAAAAAATAAACAAATTTGATGCAACAATGTGACAAATATGATAAATTTTCCAAGGTGACCTATTTTTAATCCATCAGAAAACCCCTACTTTATGGCTAATAATCATGAAATTGGACCAGACAAAAATCCACCAATATATTTGATCAAACATAACATTTGATGTACACTACTGATTGAAATGAAACAAACGGTATCCAAAAGTTCAATTCATGGGCTGGGCTATAAAATGCAACCTTTACATACATTCGGACTATTCGTTGAACCCAAGAAAATTACACACAAAGATTGTAAGGTTTTTTCTGGGACAACATGTATAACTCTTGTAATTGCAGGTATTACAAAGTTGCGTTAGCTGCTTAGGGGCCATCGTCAACAAAACTACGCATAACTACAGACTAGTAAGAGACTGCTTCCAGAAATACTTTGGTAAGTTCACAATTTCATCAGTTTGACAATTGTAATATACTGTACATGTAGCATAAATATTTTGTGAAGTTAATATCATAAAAGGGAAGACATAGTAGAATTCAAGGAAATTATTTCAATTCGAGATAGAAATCATGTATTCAGCCATCAAAAAAGGTATAATTTTAGTCCCACCAGAAACATTTTTCTAACCCTTGACCTTGAAAATTAAAGTTGGATTTGGTCTAACAAACATACCAAAATCTATGGCCCTAATCCTAAACCGTAATCTTTTGCATGGAACATAAAGTACACTTTTTGTTAGTTTATTATTTTAATGCAAAATTCAAACTTTACAATAAGATTGCCTTTTTTCCACCGCCTAGATCACATACATATAAAATGTCAGTTCCACAAATTAGGATTTCTGTTGATATCAGACAAAATATCAAGAGAAACTTTCTTAAAGGAAAAATAAATTCCTATGAATATCTCCAAGCATTATTGTTGTTATCTCTTTTTACCCACTAGGAATTCTGTCAAGGTCGAAAGCAGAGCATGAGCAGAATAAAGATAGCGAGAATTTTCAGAAGAATAAACCCACCTTGTTACGGTCGCTGTTTACGGTCGGCCTCTTTTGTAAACATTTTGACTTTGATGCAACTCAGAAGAGAAATACAAGTTATGGATCACCTAAGGTAAGGATATTAATCATGATTTTTTTCTTTACCGTTTTGTTATAGTTTGCTTCACATTTATTGTGCAATTTTTGCTATAAATAATCTCTTGGTGATATTGCTTATTGTTTCAGCAGTTTTGGATTCAGAAATGCTGATAAACATTTATTAAAATAACCATGTATAACACTTTTCAAACACCAGGTCCCTGTATCAAAACACTTTACAATTATTCCATTAGGAAAAAAAAATATTGTGTTGCCCTCTGCACCCGGTCGTAAATCTCAGGAAAGACGGACCGGTTTTTTTCCCCCTTAGAATGGATGCCAATTAACGCTTTGCTTTGATTTTTATTCGAAGTTCATTGAATACAGGGATTGAATAAATGTGTATGGAACAAAAACGTAAACAGTTTGAACGGAATAGTTTACTTGTTCTTGCACAGTGATGTCATCTTTCATAGTCTAGGATGATACTGTTGCTTTTGTTCATGGACATCAAAATGAAGTATATTCCTCTTACTTTCTGTGTCAATCCTCATCTTAAAATTTAAAAAAAAAAAAAAAACAGACTGTTCCTCTTGCTTTCTGTGTCAATCCACATCTAAAAAAAATTAAAAAAAAACAACAACAGACCTACTGACCCATTTAATAATTTTACCTGGAGGGCAACACAACCATTCTTTTTTTTTTGGCCTTACCAATAGAATATGTTGAGCTGCCTTTAAAAAAAAGTCTTACGGTAAGTAAGCTTAACGGTAAGAAGTCATTCATTGACTTTATTCGTATAAACTATCCATGATAATGCTCGAGTCAAAGCTATTGAGAATCAAATTAAATGTCTTGCTCAAGGACATACTGTAAAAGGATTTTACAAGGGATTTAAATTGCAAAATTAAATCCCTTGTGAAATTTATATTCAACATAGAAACTAACAGTAAATTTTCTGGATTCGCGACTTTAAATCCTTCGAAAAGTCCTGCTTTTTCTAAATTTGCAGAAAAAAAAAGTCGCCACGAAAATCAATCCCTTTACAGTAATCCGTTGGTCGTAGCATTTGCCACCTGTTGATTCAGGAGTACGGCATGCTGTTCCACTGGACTACAAGATCTTGATATCAAACTTTTGATACAGAAAATCTAGTGAAATTTTTCTTTTTGAGAGAAGAGGCACTGATACAGGTACAAAGTATTAATTGTATTGGATTTACTTTATTTACCCCACCACAGGCTGCGGTACGAGACCGAGTGTTTGAAGTACTTCATTATTTTTGCATGATGGAGGATGAGGACATCAAAATCAAAGCCATAAGTGGAATCGGTTTCCTGTGCAATAGACACGCAGAGTTTTTACTGGGTACAGAAATGAAGACATTGTATTGCGGCATCTTGGAAAATAGGGACTGTTCTATTAGGTTACTGTGTCAGGTGTTAAAGAACTTGCAGATGTATTTACAGGAGGAAGATGAGAGGATGAGACAAGCGGATGCAGAGTGTGAGTACAGAAGGATCTTATTTAATGTTGGTGACATTTGGCAAAAAGATGTGCACTGAAGATTGTTTTTACTATACTACAAATATAAAGTACTTGGTTTTGCATTGTTTGCCCTCAGCGACCGACCCTAAAATGCCAAAATTTTGGGTCGGGTATTTTAGTTGTTGTTTTTTTCTTCAAACATGTTAAATATGAAAACTCAATATTTTCGATGGAAAACGTAAAATTTAGCAGTATAAAGTCAAATTTAGTGGTATAAAATGCATATTTCCTCTAAATAATGTCCCATAATCTTTGTAAGCCCTGCATTGCTTGGTATTCACGAAAAAATCCATGGAATGACATTCTTTAAAATAAATGTGAAGAGTAAAAAAAAAAAAAAAAAGATCGACCGACCCAAAATTTAAAATTTTGATTTTTCCACTGGAGGGCAAACAAACAATTTATTATTTTTTATTTTTTTTTGGCCTAATGTATGGAAGACTAGTATGTTATTTAGGGACAAGTATTACCAAATTATAGCACACTACTAGTGTTCTTTAATGTCAAGCAAGAAAATTGCATAACTGGATATAGGTTGACCTACTCTAAAGTAGGAGTTTTAAACATGGTAACAAGTTTGAGGCTGAAGAAAGTCAAGCAAGTTGCTGACAGAAAGCTTCCCAGAGGTAAGCTAAAAATGCAGTTTTGTGAAGTTAGACATAGTCAAGCATCTATGTTTTTTGTACTGTAAAGTAACCCATGACTAAAACTGCTTTTTAGTAAATTTTCATTTCAGTCATATTTGCATAGTTTATAGTATTTGTGTGTGTTGGTATGTGGTGTGTTGTTAGAAGTTCTATTAAAAGATATAAAATGTGTTCTGTATCACTTTAAATGTTGCAAAAGTGCAGTAAAATCTGTTAATATTCAAAATATCAAGTTGATTTTGGCATTGGTTTTTATTGTTACATAAGAAATTATGAAACTTTTAAAGCGAGCAACATCTAACCAACCAGCCCACTTGATGGCACTGAAAGGGCTGTCAAATTTTGTTAGCTATCAGTGTGTTTCTGACTTTTCCAATCTTGGCAATAATTTAGGAATTCTTTTGAAATACTGTAGTGGTGCTGAGTTTATCAGCAGCTCCTCTTCAGGCATTGAACGGTTTTGTTTTGAATATGATTTGATGAGAAAATCTCAAATCTCGCGTGTTCGTTTTCTTGAAACAGGGGCCAAAGTATCAAAGAAAGAAGACCTCAAAGAGTTGGGAGATGTTCAGTCAGGGTAAGTGATGTTGATTCATCAGTGGGGCTGTCAGAAAAGGGTTTTAAGAAGGTCTGACGTCACTATTATTGTTTCAAATAAATTTCGGACACGAACTGACAATTTGAATGCAGCCATCGCGTATCCACAAGCTGTGACAAGCACAGAACATTGGCAAGTACGCAACGCCGTTTCCAATCCAATTTGTAATAACAGTACTTCGACATTGCGCGTGCATGGAAAGCGTTGCGTATTTGCATAAATTGCTCACGCAATACTGTGACACAATGTTCTGAATTTTCATGTTCGGAAATTATTTGAAACAATAATAGACTTATTGCCCTCAGTGAGAAGTTCAGTCAAGATATAATCAATAATGTGATATAATTTGATCTTTGTCACTCAGTGTGAAACTCTATATACTTGCATTTGAACTTGAATAGAAATTACATATATACCAAGTGTTTAGGCTTTCACCATGGAAACCCAACTTGGTACTTGGTGCCAAATGAAGATTATCTTCAACAGGGCTCCAAGCTGTTTTTTTAATTAGTTTTGAATTCAGATATTTGACTTAAATGGTCTAATATCGATATCACAAAATTATGTCGGTGAGAAGTTCTCACTCCGGTGAGGAAGTCTACTGATGACGGTGGAAGCTTTTCCTTTCAAGGACGATATTAAATTGACAGATTAAACACAGAGATGCCACTTTTCAGTATTCATACTGAAATTCAGTATTTTTATGAATTTGACAAAGGTTTTCAATATTTTTTTTTTTCAAAAAAAAGGTAAAAAAACTACCTTGAAATAATGGAGAAGTATGTGTCATTAAGCCAACCAATGGTCATTATATAAGTGTTTAAGGACAAGAGTGTCTGGGACACTACCCCTAGAACCTCCACAGGTGCCTTACCTCTGCAAAGGTGAAAATACACTTGCATCGTTCACATCTTTCTGTATTTTATACAAAAACACAGTTGCATCTCTGTAAACAGAAACAGTGTCAGACTAATTCAGTTTGTTTGGCGTCTTACCATAGCATATCGGCAGATTTTGTATAACAGCCACCAAATCTTTGGGTTTTAACAATTTGTTCTAGTGTTCTTTAGGTTCCAACTGAGCATGTACAGGGTTTGGTCCAATTGTTAATGAGAAAAGATCTTGAAGGATTACTTCCTACATATTTTAATTAGCTTGAGCCAAATTGATGTTAGAAGCAAAAATGTGTCAACAGCCCATACAAAGTATTATATTTATTTCGGTAAAACAACTATTCCACTTATTTATGACTACTTTGGCCATTTCTTTAAATCCATGATTTTGGTGTGAAAATATTACGGTGGTTATTAGAAAAATCTCCAATTTGATTTGAGGTTGTGAGGGATTGATAAACTGAACAAAACATGCACCAGGTATCCCCTTGCTCAGAATTTACTCCACTTGCAGGGGTTTTCTCACATTGTTTACTCCAAATAATTCTACAGTGATCCTAGAACAAGACTCGTGTTGTTCATGAATATTCAAGTTTTCACATATTTGTTGTCGTTTTACAGAATGAGCAGCTCTGTGATGCAGTTATACCTCAGACAAGTAATGGAGATCATGTTACATAAACAAAGTGTGGTCAGGATGTCAGCCCTGCAAGTAATCATCTTCACCCTCAAACAAGGACTTGTCCATCCTGTACAGTGTGTTCCATACCTAGTGACAATGGGTAGTGATGAAGAGACTGCTATTAAAATTAAAGCAGATCAAATGCTATCTGAGATAGACAGTAGATATCCAGGCTTCATCCAGATGAAGGCTATTGCCGGCATCAAGATGTCCTATCACTTACAGAAACTGTTACAAACTGAGGAAGGCGAGCCTATTAGAGGCGTCAGGGAACGGGAAAATGGCAAGATTGCTGTGTGTAACCATGTGTATTCAATAATCAGGAGTAGTAGGCAACATAGGAGAGCGCTGTTGACGTGTCTTCTTAATCAGTTCGATGAACAATCGGTATGTATTTTTGAATTGTTAATATGATACTTTGATGATCTAGAGTAATTTCAGGCTGTTTTATCAAACCATTTAGTGATAAACCATTGAATTATTGTTCTTCTGAACAGGTTCTTATAAAACATATTGGTCTTATTTTAGATTGCAACAATCATTTGCAAGATTTTGGGACTTTATGTGAAAAATATACTCATAGGGTTACAAAATACTCTTTTGTGACCTGAGGGTTGGCATGTGTCTGATGATCAAGGTTCAGTATGCTGAGGCCTCCTTTTATAAAGTATCTACATTTACAGGGTAGAAGCAAATTTAGAGATTCAAGTTTCAATGACAACATTGTAATTTCTCTTGACAACAAAGTAGTTCCTTGTATTTGATGTTTTCAGTTACAGTCCAATTAGACAATAATAACTGGGCACCATCTTTTTTGAGGTCATTGTTTAAAATCGGAGGTGTTTGTTTTGGGCCCAGGTACTTTTCTGAGGGAGCATAGAAAAGCACCGAGGCACAAAACAAACACCAACGGGTTTAAACAATGACCAAAATTAAAAGATGTTGCAAAGTTATTATTGTCATTAATAACGGTCTTTCGATATTTTAAATGCTTTTTATGTGTGATTTTATTAAGAAATACTTTATTAAACTTATTTCTTACTTAAGGTCTACTTAACCCTACAAGAGAATTTTATGACGATCAACGCGTAATATGATAAACGCGCGTGTGTGTGGTGCATGTGCGCGCTTGATTGGCGTTTTATGAGAAAACGCATTCAGCGCAAATGACATGACATACGCAGGTCATTGTAAGAAGTCATTGTTACGTGATAATAACCGCGCAGTTGTTTGCGTAGTAGAAATAAGCTATTAGATTCGATCGCGCTATTACACAGGTTATTAATAACAACCAGCAGCCGACCAAAGACAGACCGGGCATCGCAAGCATTCTCCGGTGTCATACCATGACGTTGTGGCTTCTTCCAATTACCAGACACTGGTCTGCAACTGATGGTTATGTGACCATAGCATCACTAATATTGAAATGTGTCCTTTCTTCTACAGAAAACAGACATGGAGTTACTGGTATTCATAGCTGACAACTTAGGTTTCTTCCCGTACATGGCCCAAGATGAGCCACTCTTTGTTATGCACCATATAGAAATTTCAGTGTCAGTGACAGGAGCTAATCTTCTGCAATCGTTCAAAGAGGTATGTTTGTAAGAGGCTACTTCAAAACTGAATTGGCAGTTGACCACTCGGAAACTGTGCTTCTTTGTAGTTGCCTTTGTTCAAAATAATAGTAACCTGTCAGAATAGGTCATCATGTGAGTGCAAGAAAGTCGTATCTGTAATGGCTGCCCTAAGTTATATTTATTTTACACCTTGTCACAAGAATGTGAAAAATCCCTCAAAATCTTCCTGTCCTGTGTCAGTTGTTCTCAAAATCATCTGAAGAACCATTTCAAGAACCACTGACCCAAGACTGGAGGTCATACAGAGTGGAATCCAAATTTATGACTTAAGGCAGCTATTGCAGATATGACTTTCTTGCACTCACATGACGAGGTGTTCCTTAACATCATGGGATCTGCAATACCTACATTTTAGTTATTTTTATGTCCTCTTTACCTTTGAAAGAAGTATGAGGAAAGCCAACCTCACGCGATAAAAATATGCCGATGCATCGGATGCAAAGTTGTTGATTCGCGATGAACAACTCTGTGGCGTGTTTGAATACCTTTCAACAACGAAAACCTTCCTGAAAACGTATGAATTAAATTCTAAATGTTTTCAATTTAACAGATAGGCCTACTCATCTTCAAAAAAATATTCAGCATCTCTGAAGCAAAATGCTAATTTGTGAATGTTTGCTGCTTCGACGTTATCAATTTTTCCCAAGCACCGGGCTTTTGCACGTACTATAAGTGCCCCACACGCAATGATCAGTGCGTCGACTTATGTGTACTGCGTAAACGCACTTCCGTTAACGCCGTGAGCTAATTTGAATATCAACTTTGGATTCATCACGAATCAACAACGGTACGCTCCTGTATAACGAGATACAGTGAGTTGTTGAAATGGTAATCTTGGAAAGCTTGTCATGGTGAAACTTATTTATTATTTAGGAAGTGTCTACAAAGAAATGATAGTTAATAAAAATGTACGAAAAAAATGCAAATTTAATTATGATGGAAAAATGGTTTAAGGCCATGTGTTTTTACCTCAACGCTGAAAAGGGTGGTTTCGTTACATTTTTCACCGTGACATGTTTGTTTTTTAGTCATAACTTCAAATATATACAAGCTATTACAAAGATTGTGGTGTCATTTGGAAGCTAATACATTAAGCTTTCTTGGTGTGAAGTTTGATTAAAATATCTTGTACAGAAATATATTTATGACTATTTGAATTGACACAACCGAGGGTGGTTGAGGAAGCGGCTACCCCTGTACAAAGTCTATAGGAAACTGCCTTTTTTGCATCTCCATTTAAAAAAAGTTTACTAAAATTCCAAAATTTAATCATATTACTGTAATCTTTGTTTCAAAAGAAAGTTACATCTTATACTATTTAGTTTATAATGCCAATCTAAGAAAATTATATAATTAATTCTGTTAAAAGTGTTCACACCATGGATAATTGATGCCTTTTACATAGCCGACTACAGTAGCATGCTATAGTTTACTTAGCGCGTCATGTTTCCGTCTTCTTTTAAGCATATCTCAATAATTACAGTCCCCATAATAATAAAAGTATACATTTTCTGAATGCAAATTTAACAAGAAATTCAAAAATGTAGTAAAAAACAGTATCAGATGCAAGGTACTAGTACTATAGACGTTCCGAAAAGAAATGTTTTTTTTAATGTGAACAGAATTTATCAAAATTTTGGTTGATAATTCCATTTTTGTCCAGATATTTACCTCAGACAATTATATATTCCTATAAAGCTCATTCATTGAGCTTTATGAAAATAACAAACAGATAGAGATAGGGCCATCAGAGAATAAAAATTGATATGATTTCTCAGTATCACTTTTTGATTAACTTTTTTATCGCTTGAATGAACACTAAATTAGAACCTTACATCTTACACTGTCTTTTATTGCATTTTTGTATTCCTTGTTAAATTTCCTTTCAGAAAATGTATACTTTTACCACCATGGGGGTTTAGTTGTTGAGATATGCTTGAAAGAAGGCAAACACATCTCACGTGTAGCAAAATATGGAGGTTAAAACACATGGTCTTAATGAAATGATTACTTATTAAATTAGTATTTGAACATTTGAAAACTCGGTCAGAAATTATAGAGCTGGTGTTGCCTCTACATAATTTACATGAATTGAAAACATTTTGGGTGTTAGTTCTGTAATAAGAATTACGATTAGATGAATTTGAATTGTCACTTCACAGTATCATGATCTTTAAATTCGTAATGTATAAATTATTAATATTCCCTCTCGTTTTAGGCCTTCAAACCCAAACCGGGTTCAAGAGCGGGTTCAAGACCGCCGTCAAGGGCGTCAAAGAGCAGTCGTGATGGTAAAGATGACGATGGTAAAGAAAAAGCTGGTCAAGATGAAGAAGAGGATGAGGATGGTGCTAAAACACCTGAGCCAAAGATTGCCAAGATATCCGATTTATTCGATGGTCTCAGCGATGAAGAGGATGATGAAGATGAACTAGTTGGTGAGTACACTTCTTAATTAGTCAAAATTTGACTATATCCAACTCGTATCACAAATTTAGAGTATAAAGGATAAGGTTTATTGTTTCGTCTGTATAGATCATCACAAAATGGATGGGCGAACATTATTTTGTTCGGGGCACCCATTGCGAAAAAATAATGTACTCCCATCCATTATGAGACGATAGATGACAGGCAAAACAATAGATATTATCTTTTATTCTCATTCTTAGTCAATAATTTGACACATTTCAAGATCAAGAATGAAGTCAAAAAGCAGTAAACATAATTATTTGAAAAACGCATACCCCTATTCAAACATAAAGCATTCCAATTCAAGTAATGAATCGCGTGTCAGATGTGTGCGTACATCTACACCTCGCCACAATTTTCAACGCACGTGCCCACTGCGCGTAACGCTAACACACTGTCGTATATTGTCTCATGTCATAATGGATAGCCAATTATTTCTTATAAGGAAATCAATTCACACTCATTGACTAAGAATTGACAATAGTTGGTGAGTACACTTCATTAATTTGTCAACATTTGGCTATATCCGACTCGTGTCACAAATTTGAAAATTTCACCAAGAACCCCCTGTTAATCTGTTTCTGTATCCATTAAGTTGGCAGGGTAGATGTCCGTCTACATTTCACCAACTTCCTGCGCTCAACAATAAGGTTTGGTTTCAGAGATGTAACTTGTCCAGAAATTTCGTAAAATCACGTAATTTTCCGGAAATTTGATTTTCGAAATATATATAAAAAAAAAAGATGGCGTTATTTATTGACACGATCGCCGCTGTCTAAATGTGACATTGCAATTAATCTCTGACACAGTGCTGTGTTTACGCTTAGCGTGCTCTGTGCCTATACTTTTATGAGCCGATGTGTACACCAACTCTGTGAGATTGTGTCAAGGTTTTCCAAACCTGTTTTCATTTCAGCTATGTATAGAAAATATTTTCAAATATTTTTGAGATATTCTGCAATGAGATTAAATAAAAGTGTGAACATTTCAAGCATGTAAAATTCTCTAGTTGAGAATAGAAGTGTTTGCATGTATTTTGCTTTCTATCTAAATGTGCCAGCTGTGCTGGAAGTTTTTGTGAAAGATGGCATTGAGAGTAAGTCTAGTACTTAAAGATAAATGGGATACGCCATTTTTAACCCATACACGTAGTGCCTGGGTTTATAGAACCATGATCTGTCTATCGGTCTATCTATCGTCCAACTTTAGTAAATATGCTTTGATGGATTTTCTTGAAACTTTCTCAGGCTGATCCT